>WYDI02008807.1:0-45801 GCA_009867235.2 Psittacus erithacus | reverse complement strand
GCTGAAAGTTAGAAACACAGTGCTGCACCAGCCACTAAGAAGGAGAAAAAATGACTGCTACTGCTGAACCCAGGACAATCAGTATAGTGGGAGGAAAATTTGTCTCACAGTCTATGAATTCCTAAGCCTTCTAAGAAAGTAGAAGGGAGAAAAACATACCTATCATAGGTCGAAGGGTTGTCTATAATCACCTGCTGTACTTGTTGCTATATTCCTTTGGAAAAGGTACTGCTTTGGTCAGCGGTGTGATAGTCAAAGGATGCAAGAGCGCTGTGCTTAAAACTGAGTCACTGTCAGTCCATTGCAACATGCTGAATAACCTGATTTAATTGACTTCAGCAGTTTACTCTCTCTGTTCTTAGAAGGGTTTTGAAGCAAACCTTTCCCTGTCTAATCCATGTGGAAGTTAAAAATGCAGTCAGCTAAAAGGTGAATGAGGACTGCTTTCCCACTGCCTATCTGCGGAAATAAAACTGAAGTGCTTGCTAATGCAAAAGTAAGAGGCTTTGCCTTCCAGAGCTTTACTCAAACAAGTTATCACTCTGATGTTAAGTGGGCTGTGATTCAAAGATTGCACGTTTCTGATGAACACCATTAAAAAAAGCTTGCAGAAAAAATTAATGCCAACATCATTACAGGGAGACACTGAAATTAGCAACAGTGACTTGGCTGCAGGCAGGGAGATTGGAAGGAAGGAGGATAAAGGAGAAGAAAAGAAGATAAACAGATGCCCAAAATTCAACAGAATCATAGCCACCTCGAAGCAGCAAATAAAACTGCCTTCTCTACTACTTAAGAGAAAAATCATGGAGTTTATTATTAGGTGACTCCCTTGAACTGGTGTATTCAGGAGTTCAAAGGACTTGAATAAGTTTAATATTTGAATATGAGGGTAAATATAAATATTTGAAGATTTTTCATTTTGTGTTCACTGGGTTTTTGGTTTTAGTGGGCCAAGGGGATGTTTTTCAGGGAACCGTGAGCCTGAAGCCAAGGTATGATTCGCCCTCAGGGTTGACTGAATCTGATGTAAGGGTATCAAAAACCATACAATTAAAAGCTTTTAAATGTTAGAGAGAGACTGAGTAAAATAACCAGTGCTGCCACTGGTTTTGTCCTCCCTGGGATAAATGGCATCCTGCAAGGGCACAAGTGTAGGCTTTTCCTTCTGTTGCCTTGAGCTTTCTGAGGATTTTTTGTGAAGCCATTTATTTCCTTCCAGGGATTTTCTGCAGCTCTTCTTTGCTATTGACTATATAAATCCTATATTCCCCTACCCTGCAATCATTCACAGGAGGCTGGAGAAGGTACCCAGGGGCAGAACCTTCAGCCACCACAATGAATGGAAACCTTTCCCCTTGAGCAGGGAGATGGAAACCACCAGTAGCGATTGAAATTCACATTTCTAAAAGTGGTGTTGGCTCTAAGGCACTGTGAAATACAAATGGGAACTTATGCTTTGTGCCCAAGTGCCCTTAACTTCTCGAATAAGAGGACCCCACTGCAGTCAAAGTTTCATTTTTGTCTGATAATGACCTACTGCTGTTGGAATGAGGCTGATATAAGTCAAATGAGAAGCAAAAGCACAGCTGCCACTGCTGACTGCAGTGCTTCTATCCACATCTTAATCATATGCTCTCTCAAATGTTTCTCTTAATTTCCCTTGTGGACAGCTCTTTGAAGTTTTAATATGTGACCTATTACCATCTACTTGAATAGATCTTTTTTTCCTATTTTTTCTTTTTCTGTGCTCATTGGAACATTATATTTCTCAGCTCTGGCCCTTTTAATCACTTTTTTTATTAATGAAAAGTATTCTCATAAACCTGTTCTTTCATCATACCTGTGTTATGTGATGAACCCATATAGTTTATTTGGGTCAGGTAATCTACTTAAGTAGCATTGAAATAAATGAATAGCTAAATGTGAACTTCAGTCAGGTCCTGCTGTGAGCTATACTGTATTGTAATTAGAGCTGGTCAAAATGAGTGAAAATAATGTCAATAACAATTGCTTTCATTTTTCAAGGATTTTGATTTTTCAGAGGTGTTTTCTTCTGGATTTTGTGTTTGTTTATTTTGGGTTTTTACTGGGAAAATAGCATAGGTCTGCATCTATTTTCAAAGGCAAAAGAATTAAGAGTGAAGTGGATTGAGAACTGACTGAATGGCGGAGCTCAGTGTGTTGTAATCAGTGGCACAAGTCTAGGTGTAGATTTGTAACTAGCAGTGTTCCCCAGGAGTCAGTCCTGGGTCCATTCTTGGTCAACTCATTTGTCAGTGACTTGGATGAAGAGACAGAGTGCCTCCTCGGCAAGTCTGCTCATCATACAGAACTGGAAGGAGTGGCTTGGTAGCCCAGAATGCTGTGCTGTCATTCAGAAGGATCTAGGGAGGATAGAAGGATAAGAGATGGGCAGAGAGGAACCTAATGAAGTTCAAAGGCAAGTGCAAGGTCCTGCCCCTGGGGAGCAATAACCCCATGCCCCAGGACAGGCTGCAGACTGACCTGCGGAGAATGACCTGAGGTCCTGGTAGACAACAGGCTGTCCATGAGCTAGCAATGTACCCTTGTGGCCAAGAAGGCCAGTGGTATCCTGGGGTGCATTAGGAAGAACATTGCCAGCAGGTTGAAAGAGGTTTTTACAAAGCCGCCCATAAAAATAGGCAGCAAAGTGGCCTTTGGCTATGAAGATGCTAGAACAAAATCTGGGAAGGATCTATGCACACTGGAAAGCTGTGCAACTTCCAATTGCCCTTATAAGCTGAGTATGAAACTGCATTGTAGTTATACTCAATTAAACAAGTAAGTAAAATAGCAGCTATAGGCATACAGCTAGTATTGAGGAAAAGACGCTTTCAAAGAAAGATGAAAATTTATAATTCCAAGGCAAATCTTAGCCACTGCAGTTTGGGGATTTCTTATGTTGACACCAATCATAAGAAATCAAATCATATATAAATTCAAACCACTCCATACTATTGGAAATATATTAATGAGGTTTGGAAGACACGAGGAACATTACGTAGCTTATGGATTGCTTTGTTTCCATCCTTCTTCTTGACTGAATTTTCTATTGCTCTGATTGTGACAGAGCTATCGAGAACTGATGCCTGTGTGCTTCTGCCTGAGCCTTGCTAAAGTCTGCTGGGTTTGTGGGCACTGTGGCAGCAACTTGTTCTGGGGAAGGAGTGAGGACTGTTCACCTCCTGCCTTTAATATCGTCTTTTGCAGTGCTTGGATTCACATGTAAAAAATTGTCATGACTACATGGCCAGATAGTTGTTCATAGGTCTTACCAAGGTCAGTGGACCAGTCCTTGTTAACGCTTTTAATGTGTTGACAGTGGTGGTTGTGGTATCTCTAAGCAATAGCCAGATCTAAAAGAGGCAAGGGAAATTTTTCCTTCATGGAATTCTTCGGAAAGCAGCACAAGTCTGGTTTGAGTCAGAGCTTTAAGGTGGTTTCTAGCCTTGTAGCAAAAACCTTCCATAAAAGTCAGCTCCTGAAATAGTTAGAAACAGATGGGGACGTCAGCCTGTGCTTTGTGAACCCAGGAGGGAAATGGGACAGGAAGATTGGTAAGGAACTGGAAGTTACGCTTTGTATTTCCTCACACTCTTTTTCTTTCTGAATTGGTAGTGTTATGACAATAAACATCATCTCTACTTTCTCCAGTCATTTAATAGATTACTCAATAAAAGGATGAATCTGGTCATGGTAAGAGGTACTTAATGGGCCAGTAATTAACTGATATCCAAACAAGTATAAGCTGGAACATAGTATATTGAAATAGAAACTCACACATAAATAATTTGCATTTGTAGGCTTAGAATACACTTTTATTTCTTCAAAGTAATTTGCAAATTTTAGGTTTGGAAACATTATCTTTTGGAAGTGGTTTGGGGTTTTCTTCTTTCTCATATTCTTCTCTCCTCTATTGACCATCTCCACTCCCCCCTGAGAGAGAGAAATGGATGTGGGGGAGAGAGAAAGGACACATAGGTGAGAAGTCCCTGTCCATGGCGGGGGGGTTGGAACTGGATGATCTTAAGGTCCTTTCCAACCCAAACCATTCTATGAGTCTATGATTCTAAGAAATAAACAATTATCAATCATTTTCACATTTCATCAAAACAACAAATTCTTTTTTTTAGGTTATTATTTTTTCACAGTTTTCTAGTACAAAGAGCCCAAACTAAGTATTTATTGAGTCTGGATGGAATAATCTTTTGTTACAAGATAGCTTCTTGTCCTTTTTTTATTACATGTCAACTTTATAAATATAGTGTTTATGCCTTTAGCACAGTGTTATTAAATAGCCGTGTCTTATTGGCTGTTACGAATTTCTGTGTGAAAAGCAAACGGGGCTGGAATATTGAATCTAATAACACTATCACTGATCTTGAGAAACTGTTCTGATAAAAGTTTTAGTCATTTTAATTCAATGAGGACTAAGATAACGAGTTCATTAAAATGAATTGGAAAATAAATCAAACCATAGCTTTGTCTCAAAAAATACCCCAAATTTTATTTTTTCACCACATCATTAATAGTTTCAGCTTATATCTTTAATAAGCAAGTTATCATTGGCTGGCTGACAAGGCAAGTAACAGTATTTTGTGCTTTCCACTAGAACTGCTGGAGAAAGTCTGATGACACTTTTTCATTAAGGAACTGCTTGGTCAAAACAGAATTTGTAAGTTGTTATATTCTAGTTTCAACATAACAGGTTTTCTTCTGCAAAATACAAAAAGGAGAAGAAGAAGAGTCAGCAAGAGGAAAAAAGTCTAGGACTAACCAGGGAGGTGATGCACACAAAAGCACGCGAAGATTTGGATATGTGGCACTGAACAGGTACTTGCAGCTGCCCACATGTGAGCAGGGCAGTAGCAGTCTGGTCTATCCAGTGGAATATGGAAAGCAATTCAGCTTGTCCTAAAGCTGACATCAAGGACCGTGTTCAGTTGCTCAAATGTATGTGTCTAATACCACAGGGGGCAGCCTTGAGTGTGAGAATAATCAAGATGTATGTGTCCTGCAAACAGGATACCCTACAGGTCTGCATGTGGGCTACCTAATCAAGTCCTCACAGCCATCCATGTTAACAGTTATCAGTCTTTTGAGAAGGGAAGATACTATGCTAGCTGTATAGAGAAGCAGGGTAAGGCTCAGCATAAGGAAGTTCTAAGGGCTCTACAGGTGATTATTGGTAGAGTCCACGGAAGTAGTTCTGCCAACACACAGTAGTAATTTATTTGGTGATTTCAGCAACCCCATGTACATCAAAGCGCAAGAAGAGCACAAGTCTATTCTAACTTGATGAATAATATTCCCAAGGATGCTTGCTGTTTGGAATTACTGATTTGTGAAAGTTCTCACACACATATACAAGATTTGCTGTGCATATACCAGATTTGGGAATGTAGTAGTCAATTTTTGAAAGTCCAAATTATCTACATTCCAAGTAACTTTATCCCAACTATTCCAAGAATAACTTGTGAAGATTTGTACTTCAAACTCTGCTGAAATTCTTTCACCTTTAGGAAGGTGTGGAAATAAAAAAGAGAGAGAAGATGCCATAAAAATATTAACACTGTATGCTATAGTATAGCAGTAAATGCTTGAGTACACTGTCAGCATATACAGAAACAGTAAAACTCGGATACCCTAGAGAGGACACGAACATTGCTGTCATCCATGCTTGATTTCATTAAACGAGGTAAGTGCTCTTGCCACACTGTAAAATATGTTCTGGCACTCCTTCAGCATGATTATTCACAACCATAGGTTGTCTCCCAAATTACAAAAAAGAAAACCAACAAACAACAATCAAAATCCACTACAGAAAAGAAGTTGCAAATGGCTTTGTTTCATTACGCTGATGGCAGAATAAGGAAGAGGCTGTCTTCATATAATTAAGAATCTGCAAATAAAAAGCCACAGGTCAGCAGTGTTTTAGGATTACATCTAGAGGATGCTGCTGAGGTCATTGATTTTGCTTTTAGCTACTAACACATTTGTTTCAACTACAGAAGCTGCTCCTCAAAAGAACTCCGAGAACAAACATTCTTATTCATTGCTTTCTTTTTAAAAACAATACCAGAAAGCCTTGAAGAATAAGCTACTTATCAACACTTCCAGGGCTATGTTCTCCTTTTTTTTGCATTGCATGTCTAGCTGGAGACTCAAAATCAATTAACTAAAAGGTCTTCATCACCTCTGGAATTCCACTCATTCACATCAGTAACTACAGAAGGTCTCCATGAAGCAGTGGTTTCTCAAAGAGTTAATTGAAATGCAGGAACAAATTCATACTGATTCAACAGACATAGCTCTAAGCTTCAAAGGAATTGTGATTTACCACTTGCTTCTTTGTCTATTTAAATTAATCATGTTGCTCAAAGGCAAGGGAAATGAAATGCTGGAGGCCTCAGAGTCATTCCAGCATTAATGTTAAGATACGTTAGTCCTGTGAGATATAAATTCCGAATTTATATATTTTATTTTTATTTCTTAAATAAAATATTTATTTCACAAAATATTTATTTCATTTATCTTTCCTGCAAACGTAGGATTTGCCCCCCCAGATCTCTGAACTGTATACCACATCTGGGTTTATTAATCTTAAATACACTAACATTAAGAAAACACCCCCAGGGACTGGTTCAAGTTTTGCGGAAGTAATACAAAGCTTATCAGATCTGTGGTTTTCTTACTCCTAGATGGAGTAGGCTGCCCAGCAATCCCAGCATGATTCATGGATTCAAACAGACACACGCTACTGCTTCAGACATCCTGACGTTTGGCAGCAGTTTATGTCAACACACAGAGAATGAATCTGTGGTACACCTACACTGTATATTTGTATTTTGATCTCCAGACATGTGAAGACATAAGACCAGAAAGAGGAATTTTAGGGGTGCCACTGGGTTTATTCCTATATATTCTCCAGCTGAATGATGGGAAAGTGAGACTAGCAGAGACCTTACCCGGCTTCCATGGGTGACACCTTTGCTGGATGGAGAGGATGTACTTCAGCAGAGGCCATCTGCAGCTGCGAAACTTAGCTCCCTCTAACTCTTAATGATTTCTGATTACCAGTAATGCCTCGTGCTATGGATTGCTTCACTTCTTTTGCCCCAGATCTCATGTCTCTTGGTAGCTGTTTGCCCTGGTCAGGTCATCAGTAAGTCTCTCTGTGTCTCCATGAATCTGTTTATTTTTGTGAGCTACTTGTAGAATGACTGCTGCTGCTTCAGAGGCTGACACAGATCTGCTTCCTTCTCTGACACTGCTCCGCTTCCTTCTCTGACACTGCTCCAGAGGGTCTACCACTGGGAAAGATCCTCATATTACTTATCCTGCATCATCATATACAAGAAAAATCTCCGTATCTGCCTGGCACGGTCTGATCAACAAGAGATTGTTGTCACTCAGCAGGGAACATCTCAGCCATGCATATCCATGTCGCGATGACTTTTCAGGACATGCCATCTAGCATGTGCCATGAGTCACTTGCTACTTCCTTATCATAGCTTTGAATGTTGATGGGCAACTGTGCCCTGGCTGATACGTGGGGCCATGCCTGCAATGGGAGGGGAGGAGCTGGAGAGGACAGTCCTGGCCAGCACCATCATTATGCTGAAAATCTGTAGCTGCATGCCAGGAAGGCTCAGTCAGGCGGTGTCAGAAAGAAAAGCAATGTGGTAGGTTTGTGTGTGCCATCTGAGCTGGCACAGCCCTTCAGTCACCCCAGAGCTGACCTTCCTGCTGGTGATGGCATGTGGTGGAAAAGGAGAAGAACATGTGGATCTAAAAGGCCTCAGAGAGGTCAAATAAACCCAGCCTTTCTCACCTCTGACTCCAGGGAAAGACACGAGACATACATAAATTCCTAAGTGTACCCTGCCCTGTGTAAGGACAGGAGCATTATACCACCCTTAACTCAGAGTTGCAGGCAGCAGCTTTCCCTAATGCTGGAGTTCGAATTCCTTCTCACAATAGTTACCCTGTCAGTGAAGAAATCTGTCAGTATTGGCTCTGTTTCTTTCCTTATGTGCAGCTGATCCCTGTGTCCTCTTCAGGCCTCCTGCCCAGAGCCCTGACCAGTGCTGTGGCACCTGCACCATTCTCCCAAGATGTTTTCCCTTATCCCAGGTACGGGTATGTGGGGATTACAGAATCATGGAATGGCTTGTGTTGGAAGACACCTTAAAGCTCATCCAGTTCCAATGCCGCTGCCACAGGCAGGGACATCTTCCCCTAGACCAGGTTGCTTCAAGCCCCTTCCAGTCTGTCCTTGAGCACTGCCAGGGATGGGGCATCTACAGCTGCTCTGGACAACTCTATCCAGTGTCTCACCACCCTCACAGTGAAGAACTACTTCCTAATATCTAATTTAGATCTACCTTCTTCCTGTTAAAAGCCATTCCCCCTTGTCTTATCACTACATGCCCTTGTAAAAGTCCCTTTCCAGTGAGTCACTTGAAGAGCAGCTCTACATAACCCTATAGACCTCACTGGCTCTGACATGCAGTACATGCTTGTTGTACTGATAAGGAATACTTTGGCATTATTCCTACCTGTTATCCTCTGGAATGATGGGAGAATAGAGAGAATTTAGCAGCACTGTGTGTCCTCTCCTTCCTCTCCTCTAGCTTACTCCATCACACACTGTGGTAGTTAGCACACCACAGTGACTCCCACACTTGGTTGGACATCAGTGTGTCTTTACACCATAAACCACTCTGGCAGCTACATCCAGAAGCTGCATTGTTGCATGCAGAAACATGTTCAAACCTGCTTCCTCAGGCTGATTATAGGAGCTGGGCTCTATATTAGAAGTATTAGAAGGATGTCTCTGATACCTCAGGGTGACAGGAGGATCTACCTCATCTTGCAGAAGTGATAGGCAGAAGTTGCTCACACTAAGTAGTCTCTCTGTGTCTTTCTGGAGTCTCTTACAAAATGATTCTCTGTACCCCAGTAAAGCGCAAGCCTTGAAAGACTCGCAGGGAAAGCAGAGATGGCACTTCCTCAGTTTCTAGGAATTAAACTCTTTCCTATAGAAACCCTTAAGAAGGGTAGCTGCTCAGCTTTCTCGCTTCTTAGATGTGTGATCTTCTCATTACAGCTTTCAGGATGAGCAGAAATCTGTAATTAGATATTTAACCTGAAATGAGTGCAATATCTGCTGCACTCTTAACATTCTTTGAAGTGAGAAGGGTCGGTTCATAGCACCATTTCCCTTGTCATCAATTTTGTCCTTTTGTTTTCTATAAATAAAAGTTTAAATACTAGCTCATGATTATTAACTAATTATTAAGGCATTACACTGAAAAAAGGCTGTGATAAAATGGATCCTTTATTCAGAGCACTGCACTCTCAGAGTTTTCACAGCAGTACCTCCATGATTAAGGCTGGGATCTTCAAAGTAGCTTGAACCCGCTATTGAAATGAGATACAAGCACCTAACCCCCTTAGGATCCTTTGAAGATCCCAGCTGGAAATTATTTTTCATTTCTTTTTGATTTTTGTATCTACTACAAAACCATCATGGCTAAGATAAACTATTCTTGCCTGTTTTCTCTGAGATGCACTGGTAGCAGACCTGCTATCAGTTTTTATCAGCTGGACTGGTGATAATTGTGTGGTTCTGGAAACAGGTTGAGAGCCATGAGGGTGTACAGACGTAGCTGCAGGTATGATGAGAAGAGGCAGGGCTGAGAGTTGGCCTTGAGCTGCTGAGGAACCCTTTCACATTGTGCAATTTATGAATACGAATTAAATTCTGTTAGCTCTCAGGACACTGTTTACTGCAAAATTGACTCTAAAAGTGTCACCAGACCACAATCCCCTCCTCGATTTTACCAGCGTGCATCACTTTACCAAGGTATAAAATGCAGCACAGGAGAATTCAAACCCATTCTTGAAAACTGGTTAGGAAAGTCAGGATATTGGGAGGAACGACTTAATAAACATTTACTGCAGTTGTCCGAAGCATGCAGTACCAGTTGCAGAGTACTGAAGAAGCGTGTCGCAACCTGGTCTTGAGAGATACAAATCTCTGTTCAAAACGCCTGCTGGCCACAACCTCCCTTGTGGTTAATGCTACAGATGAGTTGTCTCACTTCAGGAGTTGAGACTCATCTCTCCTTCCCTTGGGTATCTGCACTGTTTCAGCCTCAGTTCCAGGTCTCCTGTTCATAGATGATTCTAGAGATTTCTTGCCAGAATGAAAATTATGGCACACATTGTTTGCTTAACTGAGCAGGCTATGGATGTATTTATCAATGGGCATGAACCTGACTGCTTGAGTGTATAGACCCCTACCCTCTGCACCCATATCCATCTTCTAAGTAATCTTCTGTAGTAGTTTTGTGCTGGTTTTTGATTGTTCTCTGGTTTAAGTACATGACTGCTTTTGTTGCAGTTTAAATGCCACCTGTCACAAGCACTTAGAACTGAAGTGTGTATATAAATACAATTTCATGTGCGGCAAGTCACTAAACTTAAATAATTTCAGGAGGTTTAAAAGAACTCAAAAGGCATAATTCCTTCCCTGTTTTCCCCTTTTCTCCCATAGGAAAAAAGTGCTGAGGAATGGAAAAGAGGGATGGCAAAACACCCATCAGGGCCTCAAAAAACTCCAGCGCTGGAGGACAGATAGCCTGACATGGCACTACAGCCTGCCAGAGGGTCATTCATAGCCTGGCTCTGGGTCCCTGCCCAGAGCCTGACACTGCCAACACCAGCTTGGCCTCACTCTGTCCTTTCCCAGCTGATCACCACACTATGAATGGAGCAGTGGGGGCATCAGGATGGTGGTGTCCAGCATAGCAGCTCTCCACCTGCATCATCTGTGGAAGGACACCTCCCAGTCCAGCCTTGGAAAGCCAGTCATATCCCAGGTCCTGACACATGACCATGCTGCAGCAGCCACTACTGCAGATCCCAGTCATATATACGGGCTCATTTGGGACTGAATTGTAACATGCTTCCTGCTTTCTACTTAATTTTATTCCAATTTGTTTTAAAAGGAGAGTACCTTTTCTCCTTGCATGTAAGATATAGTGCTTCTCTGTTTACCTGAATTCCAGCATCATTAACTTTATTCCACAAGATTTTATTTTCTGCCTATCATTGCTTGGAGGGAGAGGAAAAGAAAACTGGCTTCAAATAGTAATAACCCATTTTATGAGCAGAGCTATTCACCTGCCTAGGGCAGAGCTAAGCCTGGCAGTGCTGGGCATCTGAAGCTGATGAAGCTATTGTGGTGGAAAGGAGTTAAAAGAGCAGCCAGTTCTAAGGACCTCAGTATTTTTCCAGTAGTTAGACATTCTCAGAGAGCTTAACCTGTGTGTTGGACTTCATAAATTATTCTAGAAGGTCACAGACACTTTATTGTCTCATTAAATATTATCTTCTCCATGCTTTTTTTTTTTCTGAGCGTTTTTGATTCCACAGACTTATATTAAACTATGACTCTTGTCATACAGGAAAAAATACGTATATAATAAAGGGCCATAGCACAAACCCTTGGAGCTTCCTTGTAGGCTTGGCTTCCTGAGACAGGACATAGTGAGAAATTGTAAGCATGACTTTAACTCAAGGATTTTTCACAGCATCATTGACCTTTGCTCAAAACCTAAGCAGATGGAGAAGTCACAAAGTTGTATCTAACTTCAGTGTTGTTAATTAGTTTATGTTACTTGTACTATGGCTTCATTAGTGAAGATTAACATCAGTGGGATCCATTGCTTCTTGCATAGGTGTGTGGTGGAGGAGCTGATGGTTTTGGCTGTATTAACCTGTCAGATAAAATAGTTATTATATGGCACACCTGCCTGTGCACTAACTCTATTACATGTGCCCCTGTAAAAATAAGACAGCCAAATTATCCTCTTTAGTGGCATACGTAGCAGCCTGAGGCAATTGAGAGGGGAGTTCTGCCATGAAATTTATAATCCTGGAGCCATGTTTGTCCATGGTTGCTGTCATTTAGAGCATCCCATTTTATACTTCTCAGAAAGAAGCACCTGCTCTATTCCCAGAGACCAGTATCAGTGCTGGCACCTCATGCTTCCTCCTTGCCATGACATCAGTCATCTGTGCTGTGTTTCCACTTGGGAGCAAGGCTGGTCTGAATTGGGTTTCCCAACTATTCCTGTGAGTACCAGCATTTACTACTGCAACACCACTTGCTGTAACAGGAGAACAGAGAAAGTATTTCAGTTTCATCTTCGGTACTGCTACTGCTGTGAGTCTGGGCAGTCTGGGCTGTCTCCCTGGCTGTGTGTGACGGTAGTGCTGATGGAACTCAAACAATTTGGGTGTTCTCTGGAGGGTCGGTGACTAGGAAGTCCTCTATTGGAGTATCTGGTAAAAGGTCTGGGTTGGGACGGAGTAAAGCATTTCCTTAATCATCCAGAAGTGTTTCTAACTGACCCTATATAAAGTGGAGGGTGTCTTGATTTCCAGAGCCGATGTTCTACTGTTGCCTGTTGAATATGTGAAGCTTGGTTCCAGGGGCAAATTTCTTCAGTTAATAGAATTTTTCCCAATTCTGGACATTGGGTCTGAAGGGTAGCCTAGTGGGAGAACACTTACCAGCTACAAAAGAGATAAGTCATATGTAATGATTCATTTGTAGGAATCGCAATAATCACATAATTGAAACCCTCAGGCTGAGGAGATGATCAAACCTAGCTCTGTTTCTGCTGATTTAGTTCCTTAATTAATGGAAACCCACCATTAGATCAGTTTTTTGATGTCAAGCCATTATATAATTGCTTTATTTTGTGCCAGTAGATGTTCCCTGGCATGGCAGAGGAGACTCTTCACAGGATTAGGTGGAGCTTAGCTGCCTCCTGAGCTTGTCTGTGACTTGTGAAAGAGCTTAAAAGAATCACAGAATCATAGAATACCAGGTTGGAAGGGACTGAAGGATCATCCAAGTAAGGTCTAACCTTACTTGGAGAAGCATGACCTAGACCAGATGGCCCAGTACACTGTCTAGCCGAATCTTAAGTGTCCTGTGTTGGGAAATCCATCACTTCCCTGGGCAGATTATTCTAGTGACTGATTGCTTCATTATGAAAACTTTTTCTTTTGTGTCCAGCTGGAATCTTCCCAAGCAACTTGTACTCATCACCCCTTGTCTTTTTCATGTAACTCCTTGTAAAAAAGAGTCTCCATCTTCTTTGCAGCCACCCTTTTAATACTGGAACATGATGGTAAGGTCTCCCCTGAGCTTCTTTTCTCTAGGCTGAACAAACCCAATTCTCTCATCCTTTCTTCACATGGCAGGCTTCCCAGTTCTTAAATCATCTCTGTTGCCCTTCTCTGGACCCTCTCCAGCCTGTCCACATCTCTTTTGTAGAGCAGGTTCCTGCCATGCAGGAAAGAGCACAACCACCCAACTATATGCCCTGGCCATGCTGTCCCTGGTGATGTTGAGGGAGGGAGCAGGGACAGCCTCAGGACCCTGCTAGCTGCTCAAGTGGGGCTGCAATATCTCATGACACCCTTCTGAAGATGTCTGAATTACTCCTGGAAATGACAGCTTGACCATGACACCTACACGAGCCTTCTGGCACGCAGACATATCCAGTCATATCCAATGCAGACATCACACTGCTCCAGTCACATAGTTCCCCCAGAAAGGGAAGCTAGTGTGTAGGCTAGAGGGAGCACTGCTTTACACTGCAGCAGCAGTCTGCCTAACAACTTTGACACAGCTTAAATCTATACATCCCTTGATCTGCTAAAGCTGGTTTGTCAGATCAGAATGTGTTTATTTTCCTTTCAGAAGAAGCTTAGCTCACTTAAAGGAGCATATAGAGCTTTTTCCTCACTTTTTCATGATGCTCAAAGTATTGTTCCTCCAAGGGATGAAACAGTGAAAGAGTTTCTGGCTGTTACAGCTACATAGAAGGCAGGGAAGAAAACAGAGTAAGAGTGAGCTGCCACCTGGGTGACCCTGTCACCTCAATACCTGTCTATGTGATGAAGCTAAGGCACAGAGAAGTAGTTTTCTTTTGGTGCAGGGAACAGATGAGGTCTGAGGAAGAGGTCCTCTAGCCCTTTGCTGGCCTCTTCTGGGAGTCTCAAACTATGAGGAAAAATCTGTCCTTTTCTATCTACCTGTCAGCACACTTGCTCTCTGCAGTAGGGTCTTTCTGGCATCCCTGTGATGAATTCCTTTTCAGGAATGGTTTTAGAGGCAGGAGGTCTTTGTGTGTCTCTTGTAGCACATCCAAGGCTCCATCCTACACTCCTGCTCAGTGATAACCCCTCAGATGCTGCTCATCTCTTGCTCTCTGCTGAATTGTTGCATCTTGAAGATACTAAACACACGGGTCTCTCAAGGACTAAATAAAAACATTTTTCCAGTTCCAGTCGAGTTACTGAAAGCAGTTTTCTAGGTGTAACTGTCTGCATGTCTGTCACATTCGAATATACCCTTTTGTAGTGTTAATAGATACAATTTGGAGATAGCTGCTCACAACAAATTAATGAGCCATTCCAAGACAGATTTCTTACCAGCTAATTAAATTACCTGCCCAACTTACTAGCATTAATCACTTTTATCCTGATATACCTGTGTAAACAGCCAAATTTTCATGTAAATTAAGTGGTGTTAGAGATGGCTGATGAGTGCCTTTGAATCTCTGGTGATTCTAACACTTACTACAGGAAAAAAAATAAATTCACTAGAAATCATTCTTGAGTAATGCTTCAACAGATTTGCAAAACTTTACCAATTTCTGTAACTATACATCACACAAAGGGACTAGCCTTCTCCCCCATAAAAAAAGGGCATATTGTAAAGTCTTATTTCTGATGCTTAATAGTCAAGCACAGGAGCAACTGCAGCTGTCACAGTTGTAAGTTTTGGTGACTTTAACAGACTGAAGTTATAACGGAAGTCTTTTGGTGGAGATCCATATTTCCCCAACAGATTATAACAATGACTGAAATAGAAAAAAGTACTTTTTATAGATATGTTTTAGACCTGCACAGCAGAGAGCCTAAACATCACTCTTCCTATAAATAAATGGTTCTGATGTTTTTGATTGCAAACCACCACTGTGTTTTAACCCCAGCTGGCTGCTAAGTACCACGCAGCCGCTTGCACACCCACCTCCCTGCTAGTGGGATAGGGAGGAGAATCTGAAAAAGGTAAAACTCAAGGTTGAGGGAAGAACAGTTTAATAATCAAAATAAAGTAATAATGAAGACAACAACAATGACAACGACAACAGCAATAATAATAGACAATAGTAATTGTAGTAGAAGTACTGAAAAAAAAAAAAGAGAGGAATAAAACCCAAGAACTCCAAGTGATGCATAATGCAATCGCTCACCATCTGCAGATTGATACCCAGCCTGTGCTTGAGCAGTGACCAGCCTTTCCGGCCAACTGCCCCTAGTTCCACTAAGCGCAAAAATATAGGCAAATGAGAGTTGTCAAAGTCTTCACAAGTCTTATATTTTAACTAATTTATGTTCACAAATAATTCACAGGGGAGGAATGCATTATAGTTTCTGGTTTTACATTTCCTTTAGACCTAAAGATCTACATCTAAAAGTTTTCTTTCTGCAGCTGTAATGATACGGAGAGATTCAGCACTAGATACACATGACAAAACTGCATTTATTCCAGCAAATGTAGGAAACTCATATCTTGAAGATTCAGGAGTAAGGTGGATCTGGTTTTGATCACGTGTAGCATTGTCAGGTTAAAGAACCAGAATTCAGACAGGCATCATTCCTGGGACTTGATAACATAGTCCTCCTACTGATAAAGTCTGTTCTGCTGCCTCATATCATGGATCAGCATTAGTGTTATTATAGGTAGAGAGGAAATTCAGTCAAGGATGAAAGAATGATTAAATTATTGACTCCCTCTTCATCTGAAATATGCCATCAATCTCACGTATTTTTACCACTGCAAGGTTTCCTGCATTTCCATTTTCCAGAAACCTCCTGCATAAGCAGGATCAAAGATTGTGCTTTCACATAAATGATTTCCGTTATGCAATATGATTTCTAACACATTCTTGTCCCAGAACATTCAGAGTCATGCTTTACTTTTGTTGGTGGTGTGTTCCTTTTAAAAACTCATAAGCAAAGTGTCTCTCCTAAGCTTATGAAATCTGATCCTATTTCTGAATATATTTCTGTGGTTTTCAGAGGTCAGTTTTCAGCACGCTAAATTCATGATGAAGTTACTTAAAAATCCATAAAATTCAAAGAGATTACACAATCTGTGGATGCAAATCAGGGAGACTAAAATAATCAGGGACAAAAAATATCAGGACAGTAAACACTTCAGTCTCAGAAGGTGCATGAGAAAGAGAATTTAAGTGACCTAAAACTTGTGGAGACACAAGAGCTGGTAAGGGCTCAGAGGGAGTGCCCATCAGCTTGCCTGTGGTGAGTACAGCAAGGAGAACCTTTGGCTTTCTTTCTGCTGCTCTAGTCAGGGTTAAGAGCCATTCAGCAATATGTTTTTGTGTTTCCTTCAAGAGAAAACAGTGTTCTTTCTTCAAAAGTCTAAGTGGAATAATCCTTACTAAACTGAAACCCATCCGTACATCCAGAATGCCACCAGGAGGACAAAGGCTGCACCAACTGCCAATGTCCCAGTTGTCATAGGGCAGCCCAGCATCGCACAGCATATAATTTGGCTCATGAGGTGGCTGGGATTATCAAGGCTTTGCTACAGGGAATCCCTTGGCCATGTAAAATGATGTATCAGATGTAACAGGCTAATGGAGGGCACCGAATCCAACTCATCTGTGTTCTGGCTCACACAAAGAATCAAGGAAATTGCATTTCGTTAAAGAAGCTATTTCTAGTAGCTACATATGTTAAACTAGGTGTTGCTGTGTTCCAATGCAGTGTGATGTACGCAGATTTGGTCCTTTTGCACCATGGCTGTGGAGCAGGGGGAAAGGGGAAGAAGAAGGGAACTTGCAGCTCCCACTCCTGCACAGATGATGGGGTTGTGCTGGCCTCGCACTAACACAGCCCTTTTTCTCTGGAGGCACAAATGGGAAAAAAGGGCTTCTGCAGCAAACAGACCAGTTTTTCTTGAGCCAGTCATCTGCTGCACTGGAGATCATGGTCTGTGAATGGCCACCAGAATAAGAAGAGATTTTTTTCTTCAATTTCCTTGTAATTTCTATTGGACAAATAGCATTTTTTAAGCAATGACAATAGATGACTATTATAGAATTTGCAGATCCAGTATTTGAGTGAATGATGGCTTGTGTTCAGCTTCATGTAACTTTTGGGATTCACAAACACCTCTACTGATAGACTTGGAGATGCTTTAGTGTAAAAAATAATGAATAGGGTACAGTTCTGCCAGAAGTCTGGCAATTTTTTCTTGTACAGCTTTACAAAGTATTTTTATACTCTTTGTCTTGCCCTACATGTCACATGGGTACTATATGTTTTGTACTGGATGACAACACGTAGTTGCAATTGTATAAAAAAGTACTATTCTGAATATTTAGCTAGCTGCCTCTCTATGATTTCTCTTTCAGTGCAATGATCTGAAGTATAATTATGGAGGAAGATCTGATAGATCATAATTTTAGTTCTACAAAAGCAGCAGGTTTCTGCACACAGTGGAGTATTCCAAGGCCAATAAGAGCTAATCCATGTATTGCAGGGAGCTGTGCATAATAGTTGTTGGCTTAGTAAGCTTTAATTGAGTCTGTCAGACCCCCATAAATTTTCAGCATAAATTGAGATTACTGATTTCAGCCTATCGTCTTAAAAAAGTTCACAAATGATTGGTGGATTTCTTCTATCTCCTCCGCAGTAAATTGCTGACAAAACTTCCAATGTTTTTCTGAAGCAATAAACCACTCAATTTATGTATCATATTTTAAAGTAATAAACCTGCTTACAAACATTAAGACTTGTAACATTTTGCAGAAAGCAGACTTTCTGGAAGAAAATGGATGCAGAGAGGAGTCTGTTGGGTGTGCTGTCTGCATGCAGTTTGGTTTCCTGCCCAGGAACACTGAAGTGGCCCTGGCAATGTGCCTGCCTGGCTTTCTTCTGAATGCAGCATGATTAGGCAACACTGCTGTCAGAAATATTTGGGCTGATTACTTTTTTCAGCTGGAGTACACAATGTGGAGTACCAGACCCCATCTGCACTGATTTTCCAAGAGGGTTGGCTTTGTTTTATAGCTTAGATCCTTCTTCTTCCCATTTCTATTTGTTCCTAGAGTATTTACAGAGCAAAATCATGCTGCACTCAGGGTTTTTTTTTTCCCTCTAAGATTAATAAGGAATTGCCTTTAAGCCTGCTCTTGCAAGACAGATTCTGATCTCCTTAGCAGTGTTTTGCTTCACTTTTCCCAATATTAATGATTTTTTTGCCTCAAGTCAATCTGACCCAAACATTACACAACTTTCCAAATAAGGTTTTCTTGGTGTCTTAGACGTTGCCATCAGTGTATTCCTGTCTCCACTGAAATCACCTTGCCTGGCCCAGCTTGGATCAGGCAATTTTCCTTTTATGTGGCCTCAGGCACTTTCCTTTTATATGGGTTTTCTTTCAAGTGGAAAAGCAGTTCCTTAATAATGCTGCCCTGAAATATCAGTTCTGTTTGTGTGTTATTTAATTTCTTTTTATGTGATTTCTGTTTGGTTAATTATTATGCCTTTCAAGCACTTTACTGACATAGAATGAGACTTTAAGTATCACACACTATGCATCACAAAAAAAAACCACCTCAGCCAGACACAAAAAACTCCATGATTCCCTTACTAGTGAAAGCAAGATTATTTTTAGCCAGTTTTCACAAGGCTTGGGTGAACTGCAATTAAATTGCTTTTATATTCCAAGGAATTGTGGTCGGGCATAATGTGCTATTTGTACTGTCTACTCAGGCTACTTAGACATCTTAATTAAATGTGATTTAAAAAGCCATGCTCTATGAAGGCAATGAAAGCAAATAAGCACTAATAAGGGGCCAAGTTAGGCATTCTGGTGCCTTGAGTAGCCTAAGCTCAAACCTTCCCATGGTGCCCACCACAGAACAGTGCTGGCTTCGAACTGGCTCAAAGTTCATCTTTTGTGAAAATCAAAGTTTTCCGCCCTGAGGTACACAAGGGCAGATGTGGATGCAAATACAAATACAAAATAATGAGCATATAAAAGATTTTCACATATTCCTACACCTTGTTCCATGAATCCTCTGGTTTCTTTGAGATTTTTCTAACTGCTGGTGACCTATACACGCGGGCTGGTAGCCCTGCAGTGCCAGCTGCAATTGGCTTAAATATAAATATACAAGAACAAACCATGGATCATTTTTTAATAAAACTTTTCTGTGTGTATCCCTTAAAGACTTGCGGGATGTGATAGTGGTGGTGGAAGACAGACAGAACAGTTAAGATGAAATATTTGATAAATCTCTGAAGATTTGATTTTCACTTTGCTTTGGAAGTGATCAGGTGGGAAATGGCAGTATCTAATGGCCAGCTATTTCTCTCAGTAATAATCTGTTGACTGTACATTTCAGAAGATCCATTCACTCTACCCTTTTTAGAGTGCTTTTGCCAAACAATCTGTTGTCTTCAGCTTGCTTCCTAGCAATAAAAGTTAACTGAATTTTTTTTCACCTTCCTCTCAATAAGGTCAATCTCTCTGTTCATCTGACACAAGTTATAAGTCCTACTACAACCCTTTTGATCATAACACGAGAATTATCGACAAGCTGTCAAAACATGGGTTATCACTGGTGCTTTTGTGAGCTCCAATATTGACAATATGCCCTAACAACAAAGAAGCAACATCATAATAAATTCAATCCCCAAACCAACAGGTTGCAGGTCCCAACCAGCGAAAGACTGCCAGACTGAGTGGAATGGCAAATAGCCATCTTACACAATGCAGGAAAGTAATAATGTTTGTCAGCAATTATGTTTCAACATGGTACTTTAGAAGAATATAGCCCATCAAGGTTTCTGAAATATGGCACTGAGCAGTTTCAGTTTCCATTGCAGACCTCTGGAAATAAATGTTCTTAATAACTCTTACTCTTTTTCTCCTGCTCTGCAGAAAAAAACAACATTAATCTCAGTTTCATAACACATGCACTGGATATTGAAAAAAGTTGTCACAAATCAACACGATGCTCTTGTATTGTTCTGTCGACCAATATCTGCTAGCATTCATCAATAAGAAGAAAATTTTAACTAGCAGTTTAATAAAAAGATGGAGTCTAGACTGATGAAGAATGTAAGCGTCCGGGAAAGTAGAGTCCTTGGATACTGGATGCATTCAAAGATTGATGGCTCAGGACTGTGTCCAGCCTTAATTCTAGTTTCCAGACTCTAGGAGTTGGTATTGTTTGAATTATCTGTCTCTTGACTATCTTCTTGCCAAGGTTACAGGGAGAAAGAGAGATGATCTATGTCATGTTCCCTCGTCCTTGCAGAAAGGCTATTGGAGACATCATGCTGTGCCTATTTACTCTGACCTTTTTAGTTAATATAAACGAGGAAGAAGTCTGTCCATTCTTGTATTGGAAAGACACAGTTGAAAATGTCAGTAGCTGGATGCTATGAAAGACTTAAGCACGCAGTTAAGCTGGCATCTGAGGCCCAAATTTAGGCAATGCCAGCTGCCCCATAAATAAATTGCCAGTGGTGGCTATATATTGAGTCCTTGACAGTGATTTCAGGCTGTCTGGAGCTATAACCTTTATTAATTGCTCAGCTCATCTTTAATCTCTACTTTTAAAAACAAAAGTCCCTTTTTCTATAATATTATTGTGATGTGAACTTATATAGTCAAAAGTGATTTATGTGCTCTACTAAATCAGATCACACCTACTCTTTTAGGTCCAATGCACTGCATTTCCTCTCAAAATACCAAAGCACTTTGCAGACAGCTAACCTGAGTAAGGCAGGCCATTCACTGCCTTGTTATGACTTTGTTAAGAATACCAGTGGGTGTAGTGTATTTTGACTGAATCTGACCATTATTCCATGGGAGATGCTAAATTTACCCTTAGATGGTTTCGGAAGCATCTCAGCCACATGCTTTCAAGTACTAGATTACAATAAATTTATCTTGCTGCTTCAAAGAATTCCTGAGAGATTTCCTAGGGAACCAAGCATCATTTGACTATGGATTTCCAACTGTGTACCTGGTTGGCTACTCTTTGTCTGTCTCCCCACTGCCAACACAAAACCAGCAAGAACAACTTGCATGGTGTGGGGGTGATGACTTGGTAAAATTAAAGGTAGTGGAGTGTCTCTAAGGAAGGGAGAATTTGGACTACAAATGAACTTCCCACTGGGAAGCACAGGAGAGAATGAAGGAGCATCTATGTCAGGAAAGAGACTCTCCTGTACTCTTCTTGTGGTACTCCATGCAGCAAAGAGAAGTTTGAGCCACAGATCCAGAAAAGATTTGTGAAGGTACAGGTAAAGGCTTTCAGGGACATGCTCACAGCAACCATTGGTGCAAAAGGTGTGATCAGAGATGAAGCAGCACAGCACAGTGCGTAGCAGTTCCTGCACATCCAGGGGCAGCAGGAAGGAAATTGTTGCCTTTTCATCTGCCTTTATTTTAATTCGTGGCTATTTGGAATTGGTATCATTTAAATAAGATTTGAAGAGGAACAGTCCAAAGTGCAATACCTCAAACCCTAAATGGGTTTGAGGTATTGCGTATTTCCTAAAATGGGGCGTATGCATCTTTCAACCTCCCAAGGCAAACAGCTGGATAAAGACTGTGCTCTAAATTCACGTTCAGTCTCTGTGTATGCTCAAGACTACAAAAGTCTTAACAAAACCACAGGAAGGACCCATAGAGTTGTTCTGCTTCCATATGGCTGAGCTGTGAGTGGCTTGACTTACAAATGCAGTTTGTGAACCTCAGAGGCTGAAATAGCTTTTACCAAAATAATGATTTTTTGAGTGGACTTCATCTGTTATTTTCTCTTCACTCAAAAGCAAATATGGCATTAAAGAGGGTTGCTTCTGAGAAATTATGATTTCCTCAAAATATAGTAAACTGTTTCTTATTCGGTATAATAGCTTTGACAGGAAAAAAAGATAGGGAAGCTCAAAGCAGTCTTGTGGCTATATTGTGTATGTTACTAAAGTGCAGTTCAAACTGACATTAATGAGCATTTCCAAGCTTTTGCATATGAAAGTAACCAGATGCTAAGTAGAAGGAGTTAAATGAACAATATTTGGAAATTAAAAGCCCCTCTATATCCACAGGATGATTTTATCCAGGTCTCTTCTCAGCTCCTTCCTAAGCAGTTTGAACTTTAAACTTGTGGGCTGAGCATTTTGGGAGACAGGCTGATTCTTTAATCTGTGTGCTGAGGTTGTCATTAGCAGTGATTTTGGTCTGACCATCTCTTGCAGTGTGTTGGACCAACATTACAAGGGAGCAACTGCATGATGATACAAGCAGCACCAGTGCCCTGGAGATGAAAAGCATGATGGTTCTTCCCCAGCCCCACCAATTTCCTCAAGCTTCTGATGGTAGATACATTTTTTAATGAAAATTACATTTCGGCAGCTGTGTTTTTCTGCTTCATTAGATCCAATGCCCTGTGTAAAATATAAGCCTGATTTGCCTGAGTGGGATCTGCTACTTTACACAGTAACTGCTGGAACCTGGAGGCAATAATATGAATTCAACAGGTAAGAACAACTTACTCAGCATTCCTCAAAGGCTGGAGAGGAGGAATAGGCAGCTGACCCCAAATGCTCTGAAAATACTCCCCTAGCAGTAATGCACTAAAGTAAACACTAAGGGGAAAATGCTGTGAAATGATTTTGTCAGGAACCAGTGTAATAACAGAGCAGCTCAAGTTAGGGCTAATTAAATTGTTTTAGTTACTAGAGGGATGAGGTTTTCCAGCTGCGCACAAGCCGCAATCACAAACTTTCCTTAGGGTGCAGATTCTTTACTGATTCTTTAGCTTTACACAGCTCAAATGTTATTCTTGCTCATGACAGGCTCATCGGATATTTGGCTTCAGAAATGCTTGCCTGGCTGCAATAGCCATTGAAGAAAGCAAGCAGCATGAATTGGATAAAGAATCCAGTGTCCTTGACAGCAGTGGGGTTTTGGAGCATGAGGAAGAGATGTTCCTGGTAGCAGTTTTTCCGTGAGCTGCTTTACCTCTTTTGGGCTTTCTTCAGCTGTATGAAACCTGCATTTGAGATCCAAACTTTTTTTCCCTTCCTTGTGCAATTAATTCTTATTCATTTGTGCAGTCCTTTGAACTTCAATATTTTCTGGAGTGGCTAAATGAAGTGTTGGGCTCCTTTATAATGCCTGGCTGGTGGCTTTAATACAGGATGAAAATGTGGCTACAGTGTCACTGCTTTTTGGCAATCATTCCTTAGAGGAAAAATATGGATTATTTATTAAGGGCTCACCATACCTTCTAACAAAGGCAAGAAATTTTCACAGAGCAATAAACTGGACAAAAGTTGTAGAACTTTTGAATGTAGAAGAGTTATTTATATATATACATACACAAAAACGTAGGATTTGATTTCTGGTTTCAGTCACCAAGCAATTATACCTGATGGGCAACAGAAGGTCGGCTGTACTTTCGAAATGATATAGAGAGTGACAAGACTTCATTCATCAGGATAAATAAGATCTTAAGTATCCATGCTTTAGGTGATAAGTTGTCCAAGAAAAGCAGCTGCAGCTCTACTCACTTGTAACCCAGTCAGAGAAAACTGTGAGGTATGAGTGACAGTGATGCTAGAACAGATATGTGCTTGTGATCAAGAACAACCTGGTGCTTTATACCTACACTGCACAAAGAAATGCTAGATGCTTGCCCAGAGAGGTTTCCAGCCCAAAGGCCAGTGTATAGACACACTTAGAAAACGGCAGAACTAGTGGGGAACTCCTCAGACACCCATCTGTGATCAAAGTGTGAGTATTTCGGAGATCAGTTTAGCTATGAAGAGGATGGAGAACCTTCTGGGTGATGAGAGATTAAATCCCTGGAAAGCAGCATAAATGCTTTTAGCTGCGACGGTGAGAAAAATGTACCAGAGCTAGGGGAGAGAAAATAGGGACACAAAGTTCAAGGTGAGTAAGCAGCAGACTGATCAGAGCCGTGTGTGGGAAGATGAGATGCTGTGGGGATGTGATGAAAGGAAACCATTGCTTTGAATCAGCACATCCCCAGGCAAGGGCAATTGCTTTGATTCTGGGACCCCAGTTTTCTGTTGTCGCCTGTTAAGCCACCCTTTCCCCAGTAGGTGGGGGTGTTTTAATAGGGTCCGACTCCTGCACTGAGAAAGCTGGAAGGGTGCAATGGATGCCTGCCTTGTGCAGGAGCACTTCTGTCCCTGTAGAGAAAGGAGGAACTTGTCAGACTTCCACAAGGTCCCAGGAAATGTAAAACGGAAACCGACCCAGACACGTTCCATAGAGACGTATCAAAAGCTTTTAGAGAGCAGAAACTGTGTTAAAAATAGATGCCTTCCCTCTGCCTTCCTTTTCTGTAAACACATCAGCATGGTAGTCGAAAGGCGATGCAGACCAAATTGCATACAAGCAATCGCTTTAGTTGCTTTTACTTCATCAGCTGAGTCCACTGAGGAAAAACAAGTGACGGCTACTTTGCATTCTTAAACTGCTGGTGAATAAAGGAGACACAGAGATACTTGGATGAACAAAGGGTAAGTTCCCCTTCTGTTGCTTAACTGCACGCAGCACGTACTCCAGGTCATCAGAGACATAGTTTCTCTGTTCACCTTTGACAGTAAAGCGGAATTTGTCTGTAAATAATTTCTTCCTTGTTCAGAGCTGAGTGCCTCATTTTTTGCCAGGCCCTAGGAAGCCAACCTGAACAAAAGGAACATATTTAACAACACAACTAGAAGGACCAGGTGGAAGACTTCATGGGCAATTGGAAAAGAAAATAATCTCTGCATTAACATGAATGTTTTCACTGTAAGAAATATGAATGTTAGAAGGCTCTTTATTGGAGGAAGTTCTTTACTGTGAGGGTGGAATGGGTTGCCCAGGGAAGTTGTGAATGCTCCATCCCTGGCGGTGTTCAAGGCCAGGTTGGAGAGAACCTTGGGAGACATGGTTTAGTGAGAGGTGTCCCTGCCCATGGCAGAGGGGCTGGAACTAGATGATCTTCAGGTCCTTTCCAACCCTAACTATTCTATGATTCTACAAGGTTCTGAGATTCAAGATTACATTTGCATTAAAATAGAATGATTTTTTGTTAAATGTGAACTCTGTTTAATTCAGCAGTCAAATACTTTGGTCCATCTGCAGACTTTGTATTATAAACATGGGATTCTGTTCTGTGATATCTAGCTTGTCCACACAAATATACTTGTCAAGCATGTTAAAAGATACAGGTGAAAACACATTCATGGATTTAGAAACCTGGAAAGAGCTGAATTCCAATTTATATGGGAGTTTTCTTGTGTTAATTGGACGTTCATATTCTTATTAATGTGTTATCAGAAACTGCATTTTCAGGGAAAATACACAACTAAAGATATCCCCATCTGCAAAAATAAATAAGATTAAAATAAAAACTGCTGTGGAAATGTAGAATTCACTTTAATTGCTAAGACATACTAATGCCTTCCTAAAAACTGCAAACACAGCAAAACTGATGAGAAAAGTATTCTGCAGTACTTAACACTGAAGAAGCTTATATGGAGTTGTTAAGATATTAAACACAGAAAGTGCTTGAGGTTCTCTTGGTGAGGAGCTTCAAAAGTCAAACCATCTTTCTGCTGCACTGCAGAAATCTCCCCGTCACTTGTGTCATCCCTCAAGCCACTCGCTCTCCAGTAGCAATACCTGCAGGACCCAAGGAACAGTTGTGACTGCAAATCCCTGTTACCCATGGCTGGATCATGATCTGGGTCTTGGAAGCGGCCTGGTTAAGGGCTGGAAGAGGCCATCAGATCCTCTACTGCTTGATGCTTTGTCCTCTGATCAGTTGTTGCTTTCCAGCTGAGAGGCTGACAGGCCTTGCAAGATGCTATTGCGGTTATTAGGGTGTTTAAGCAGAGGTGCTCTCAAATGGCAATCTTAATGCCTGGAGTGAAAGTTGTAAGAAAGTGTAGACAAAACCAAAGACATATGAGCGTATCATAAATACTGCCAATGAAAGCCAGATTCTCTGTCCTTGAAGACTCAGGGTAAGACTGGAGGCCTTTGCCCCATATTTTTATCTCCCAGATTTTGCATGAGTTCCTACAGTAGAGCAGGACAAGTGCACACGCTCTAAGGAGGATCAGAAAACCATGCACTTCAGTGCTGCTCTGCTGGGAGAATTTTCCTAGAGCCAACCTGGATTGCTTTTTGCCTCTGGAGCAGGAAAAAGAGTGTGACAGGAATGAGATTTTTACCTGTTTAATTTAAAGGGCTTCCAAAACTGTGAAGATCCCCTCCTCCAAAAAGGATCAATTAAGTACCTCGGTCATCCATGAGGAGTGCACAGCCTCATACAGGGCTTTCTGTGCAAGCTTTCTGCTGCAGGAGAAATGAGCAATGTGCTGAGAAAATTAATCTCATCCCCAAAAGTTACAACTACAAATTAGATGATTTTTTCCCCTTCTCTTTTCCCAGAAAACCCACTTATGCATCACACAGATGGAAAATTCTTCTAAGATGAATATGCAAACATCTCCCCCTTTCCCACAGCCAGATCTAGTGAGATAATTTCGGGTTAGAAGGGGAAAGCCTTATAATATGCTTGAGGCATATCATGCAGAACATCCATAACTTATTAGCTCTTTGCTTCTCGCTGATGTACAAAATCTTTCCCTTCATACAAGATATTTCTTAGCTGTCTATTAGGTTGGCATTTAAGCACTGACTTTTCAGTGTCATGCCTTATGTAACAGACAGCTTATAACAGTCACACAGACAAGCCGGGAATGACTTTACAATGTTGTTGGTACTTTTCACTATGCAGGAACTATTTTCTTCACTATAAGCAGATAAAAGACAGCAGAAGTATAACCTCCAGTGAAATCAGCCCTGCTTTGGATAGCATCTCAGTGATATTTTAGCACAAGGGAAAGAAATATGCTGTAGTTCTCACAAAAGCAAAGTCATAGCCAACAAAACTCCAGCCGTTCTGCCTCTGCTGTATTCTGAGTTTCTGAGAAATGCACACTTCACCTGTAAAACATATGGGTTAATCTTCTGGTCCCTGGCACAAGAGCAAAGCCTCATATGAAATATGGTGTCTGTATGGATCATCACATTTCAATAAAGGTTTGAGTGGGAAAGTTCACACAAGACCAACAGCAGTTTCCAGAGAACACAGTGAAGTACTGAAAGAGCTTTTAAAAGAAAAGAAGATGGAGAAATGAAAGCATAATATACTTCAAATGCACTCAGGAATGCTGGGTAATGAGAGGAAATGACTGAATCTTCCAGCATGGAAAGAAAAATCGTTTGGAAGCAAACAAACAAAACCAACAATTCTGATTTAGAAAGTCCCTGGCCATATTGAGGTGAAGGGACATACTGGGGAACCATCACTGTGCTTGACCTGTTCTTTTAAATATCCCTAAGTATTTCTTCTTGCCCCCACAGGAGTAGGATTTGAATGTTTCATCTAACCCTGAATATTGCCTGTTTTCATTTGTTCCCATTAAAACAACACTTCGTAGTCACAAACATATTTAAAAACCTCATTGCTTCATCTGCTACTGAGGCAGTCAAGAAATCAGTCTACTGTAATGAGTAGTTTATGATCTGGGGATCTATTTTCCCTTCAGTCCAAGGACTGTGAAGAGAGCAGTATGTGTTTATTTTCCCTTTTGTGGCCTGCCTGGCCTTCTCCTACATGTATCACATCTGCTCACCAGATCTCAGAGGTCTTCAGGGCTGTTTGCTGGTACACAAGCCCAAGCTTTCCAGGTACAGGCCTGTATTCTGGAATGGAGATTTTCTTTTTGCAATAGCCTGGACATTACAGTTTGATTGCAATATACACTTTGATGTATTCTTAGATGCTCATCTCATGTCAGTCTTTCCTGCACACTTGAGAAGGAGCTGGAGCTTCTTCTTATGGGCTGAAAAGCCTGAGGCAAAAATGCTATGTAAATGTTTGCTTTATGTGTTTCACATGATTCTTTCCAGACCTTTTCTTGAAGGGGACATGTGTTTTCACATCTTTTATATTTCTGGAATGGTTACAATTTCGTGTTCTTATTCCACTGTCTTTCCTTTAATGCTACAGTTCTTCCCTGAATAAGTCCCTTTTTTGCAGCATACATCTAAAATAACAGTGCTGCCCCCTCAGTGAATGGGCTGAAAGCACTTTGAAGCAGCTTGCACTGGCTTTTTTAAAATGCCCTCCAGTCATTTATAGTCATGTTCTACTTGAATAGCTTCCTGCTCCTATAAGAGCTGGTTGAACTTTTCATGCACAAACACCACTTCAAGACATTTCTTTCAATTCATGTCTACCTTTTCTATCCATGTTAGCATCACTGAGGCAAAAACTGGAGGCTGTCACTTTCATAGGAAGTTGCCTCATCTCTTGCCCCTGTGTCATCATTTTTATCTTTACCTTTTCATTCACATAATAAGTATTTCAGAATGCTTCTGTGACATATGGGATAAATGCATCACGTTGAGGAAACCATGGTTGTTTCAGTTTTCGGTCCATGAATGCCTCAATGTTTGCAATTTATGGAAAATATTTCGAGGTTTTGAGATATTTTTATAGTTTTTTCTGAATTGGTTTTTTATCTTCACTTGGATTTTGTAATATTTTTGCCATTCCAAGGCCTAATATTTCTTCAAATAATCAGCATTTCTTATTTATCCAGTTCTAGATATACTGGCCATACACTTTCTAGCTCTTTGAAGGGTCTGTGGTCCCAGTATGGCTCTGCTGTCTCCCATTTAGGCTCTGGGTTGCTGTCAGCTGTTCTGCTGACTCATTCAAGTTCTGCCTTGATGACTGCATGCTCCCTCTTCCAGCAGCCAAATGCTGATGTAACTACCTCCCCATTCGTTATAGTTATCAGTCTTCTTTTCTAGACAAAGCATTTGGAGATATTTTTACCTTTCTTAAACTGGAAGTGGTGCTCACATTTTATTTTTCATTTAATTTGTCTGCTATCTTTGTATTTCTGCATTTGCTTTTGTAACAATTTAATACATATTTTTTTACAATTTCCATATTGATATAATTATTTGATGGTCTGCTTCTGTGCCTGACTCATGTTCTACTTTTGCTTGTGAGCTTATTTATTAGTTGTGCATGTAGCTCTTGGTTGATTTATTATGGGCTGTCAGAGCATTTCCATTTGAGCTCCTTCATACTTCATGTACATGATTAATCCATCACAGCATCATTTTTAGTTTGCATTTTAAGATTTGATCACTACTCAGGCATTACACAAGCTGGCAATATACTTATTTTGTACTTTTCATATGGAGTTGTAAGTATAGTCTTAAAATAAATATAATTTGTATGGGCTGAAAATACTTTTGGACCATTGCTAGGATTTTACATAGAATCATAGAACCATAGAATGATTTGGGCTGGAAAGGACCTTAAGATCATCTAGCTCCAACCCCCTGCCATGGTCTGTTATCAAGATGGCCAAGGTCTGCCAAAGTGTAAGACAGCTTTCCTCATTACTATTAATAGTGTAGTTGTTCTTGTTTTGTCCCATATTTTGCCTCATTCAAATTTCATATTTTCCATTTTGTGGTATGAAAATTTCCATTTGCAAAAGACTTCCCTTTCATAGCTAGTCTCTGGGATATGGGGTTTTAATAGAGCACTATCATCATGTTTTGACTAATACTTGTGGTTTTCTTTTATTCTTAAACATTTGCTCATGGATAAATAGTTGAGGAGACGGTCAGTTTTTACTGTTAGTACTTAAACCTACCTACAGAAGCTGGCTTTAGATACTAATTTTATTGTTAAATTGTTAAAAATGAGGAAAACTCAGGTTCTACTCATCCTTTCATATATAGCATTCTTTTAAACTCAGGATTTACTGGAGGCAAATATTTTCAATTCCCAACATTATCTATTTATTAAAATAATGTTATATTATGTAATGATTTTTATAAGGGATGTATCTTTTATAACTTGGTTGTGTTAGATTCAGTTTTAATTGGTGAAAGTTGACAGACCTGATTTTTCCAAGACTACATCTCTCCTCTATGTTCAGTGGCCATACTTTCTTGCCTATTTATTTCACCCTTTTCCATTACTTCCCCCCAAAATATTTCTAATTCAGTTCTAGACTGGCCATCATCTCTTTCCTCTCTGACCTAACACCTCTCTTCCCCTCTTCTGGGGAGTTGGAGATGCTAAAACTGATCAGAAATAATAACTGGAGTGTGCAGGAAAAGAGACGAAGAAGCATCCCTTGGATTTTAGTGGCTGGGGATATGGAGAAGGAAATCAATAATAACTGAAGATTATAGCTTGTTAGATAAACTAAAAAAAAGAAATAATTTTAATAATTGATTTTCAATAGCAATGACTTCCACCAACCCTAAATTTTCCAATTACATGTTCCATTACTGTTGTTTAACAAGGCCTTTCCAGCCTTGCAATGTCAATCCGCAGTTTCATTAGTATTTATAGTAGCACAACTCATTAGCTTGAAGTTTACAAAACTGTTCTTCTCTTTTGCAGATCATTCTTATATATTCTTCATACAAGTCTAGCAGTCATCTTTATTTCTTATTCACATCAGTGTCTTCTGAAATACATAACTACTTATGGCAAACTGTAGTCCACTAACTCCATTGACTCAAGGAAGAGAGTATTTTTAATGAAAAAGAAAAGAAAAAGTTGGTTTAAAGTCTTTTTTTATTATTCAAATTTGTTACGTACGTGACAATTCTGACAAGTTAATTTTTGTTTATTTTAGTTGAAGTTTTACATTTTATAGGCACCTATGATTAATCTGTCACCCTGGACACATAAATTATACAGATTTAAAATTTAGAGCACTTACTTAAATGTAATTTCATCAAACTTCTCTAAGATTCTTACCAGCAAAAAAATACAGCATATACTTTTACAGCTACTTCTAATATGCATCCCTATTAATAGGGAGCACTACAAAAACAAATTGAGGGCATGCTGAGCTATAAGACAACATTTAGATGACAGAGAATTGATTTTCTATAAAGCCAAGGGATTTTATAAAAAAATAAATAAATAAAATCTTCAAGGAACAATTTGCAAATGAATTATGTGAAGTTGGATGTCTCCACGTCATCATATCGATTTGATTTTCATAAACACATTTGCTTGTCAATACTGTAAGTGATCATTGCTCGGTCTTCTTGAAAACATCAAATGGGGTAAGACAATTATAGCAACGACATCATTAGGGCTGAACATACTGGATAGTTAGAGCTGAGAAATTCTGCTTTTTCTGTTGGAGTTTACCTTACACATCCATGTAAAATGGATACAATCTATTCTGTCTGAGGGTGCAAATTGAGGGGTGATTTGGGAACCTTGTGCCACTGAACTGTGGAGGTCGATGCTTACTGTGTGTCCCCAGGCATGGAAGAATGGGACAACCACCTTCTGTCACCTCATCACACTGTCTTGCCAGGAGGCAAGACTGAGTTATGGCATAAGCTGTACCAGAAGTAATCCAAGAGGAGTGCTGAGTGGGAACAATGCCTTCCCTGCTCCCAGCTCCCTTTTTCTTTTTTACTGGGAGTAAATCATAACAAGTAGTACATAGTTTTGACATGGCCATGGTAACCAATATTGAACTGTACTACAGGATATAATGCATTTTTTCAAAGTTTGGTATGAACTGAGGACAATCAATCCATTTTGTTGTAAGAGATTGTTGAGGTGCAGTTATCAGAGAAAAAATTCTCAGCCCAGTTTTATAAACCAGATCCATTAAACAACTAAATTCATTTCAACTTATATTACAGTCAGGTTGTATCTATTATTTTAAGTAGTATCACCACTTTGAAGAATATGAAGCAGGAGACAGATTGGTGTGGAACAGACATGGATGTTTATTTCTTTAGTATCAAAGTAATTTACAGCACTCTAGCTATTGATAACAGAGAATGTGTAAGCCATCAAGTGCAGTTAGGTGATAAATTTATTTATAAAATACCTTATCTACTTCTCAACTCTTTGATCATTCCCCCCCAGGAGTTATTCTAATTTTAATCCCCCAAGCAGATAGGTGAGTGGTATGGAGGACAGATGAAAATGAATCCTTTTCTCCTGCAGATGTAGGATTTTCTGCCCAAATTTATTCCAGTCTAAGGCACAGCATCAATATGGATCATTCCAATCTGACATTTCAAATAAAGAATCCATGTCCATGAAGATACTGCTTTGTTGCCCTGCAATTCTGCAAATAGGACCTATATCCCTTCAGAACATGTACTTTTTCAGTTTCTCACTTTGAGTCTCAGAAAACTGTGGTAAAATGTATGTTAAAGCTCAAGACACCTTAAAGATTCTTTAGGTCATTGTTAGTTGGCTTTCACTGCTTTATCAAGCTAGTTTCTGGTGAGGGAGGCATATGGCTTCGTAAGGCAAGAGTTAGAAAATAACTGTTTCAAGCAGCTCTCTCAAAAACTCTGAAATGTTATTAGAATACTTTTTGTAAATTTCTGGTGCACCTTTTGCATACACAACACGTTACTGTAATATCTTCACCAATAGGATTGTGTTGCATGCCAACTAAGTTATGATAGACTGCTTTTTCTCTGTGAAGAGGAAATCAAAAATGGAAGGGAAGAATCAGAAGTTCTAGACAGAAAATTTTCTGGCTTACAATGTTTAAAACAGTACTGTTATATATATTCAGAGAGCTTAACTTTCATACCTGATCCTTTCAGCTACTGAAATGTAGAATCCTAAATGACATTTGTGTTTATAGGGTTTGTAAAGAGATTGGAAATGTTTAAAAGAAAGACATTAGAGAATAACCCTTGCAACACTAGGCTATTGTTTTGCAAATTGGTTCAAAACATATTCAGAAGGTGACACTCTCATATAACCCAGTCTCTGAACAGGTTAGTCAATACCTCTTCCATCTGCCTTATGGCTGCAGGCAAATTCAAAATCTAAGCAGAGCAGAGGGAGTCATCTTGTAGTTAATCTCTGTTTTGCATTAGCAAACCATAAATGCTGTTAGTCGCTTTTTTGCTGCTCAAACCAGACTGTCAGGGACTTGGAGTGAAAAACTGAACAATGTACAGATTTGTCCTAGATACTGGATAGCAATTCCACATTGGCTTCTGGGCAAAAAACAATCACAAAATCCTACAAAAGGAGCCCTCTATCTCATAAATCTCACCAGAGAAATTTTGTTTCTTTGAAAAAGATTTTTCCATCTTCCTTTTCTTTCTCATTGAAACACCTATCTTAAATTTAGAGCTAATGAAAGAACTGTTGTGGTTTAGGCTGTATGTAAGGCAAAGATTTACAGCAGATCTCAGAGTGGCTTTCTTTTCCACAGCTCTATGAGTAAACCACTACTTACTCATGATTGTTTTCTGAAGTACATGCATGCTGTTTGGTTAAGAGTAACATCAAGCAGACCAAAATCTTAAAAAACCCCAATAAATCCCACCTCAGTGCCTTGCTGATGAGTGAAGTGATGCTGGAGTTCAGCCTTTTAAGGTGATAACTTTGGTGATAATGTAAGAACAGCAGTTTTCCAATGAGAACAAAATTAACTGAAGAGAGAATAAGAGCTCGGGCAGCTGCTTGAGCTGCTTTGTAGCTGTCTGCAGAACCATAAGCATAGCCACCAGATTTGTAATCATACATGTGTGTAATACATTTGTCACTGAAATACACCTGTGTTACCATGCTGCCTTCTACAAAATTTGGAACACTTTGGTGCTGTAAATCAGTTTCTCACAGGATGATAAATCAATTTTGTGATAACTCTCACTGTAAATAATTTATTGCCACTATATACTCAATGTGAACATAAATTGATACTTAAGGCCTGCAGGCAGTCCTTTCTTCTAGGAATCTTGACATGAGACTGGCTATCTAATGCCAAGAAATGGTTTTCTACACCAAGAACTGGCTGGAGAGGATGACAATAAAGAGTCTTTCCTGCGGCCGAGTTTTCCCAGCCAGAGAGCTAGGATTGTGGTTATATAGACCATTCCTGTTGCCCCAAAATTTCATTTTGAAGATGTTGTTGTCACCAGTTGTGCTAGCAGCTAAACAGGATCACAGTCCAGGATGGATAAATGCCCTCAGGACCAGAAAGTTGGCCTTGATCTGCTAGTATTATTGCCACAAAGATGGATTTTCTAACCATGCACTTTCAAATCCCAGTCATAGTACTTCTGGGACAGCATGGCAGATCCTGAGTAGCTGGTCTGGCCAGACAGAGGAGAGACACTTAGAAAGAGGTGGAAAGATGAAAAGGTGTCTAAGGTAAGATAGGAAAAAGATGGAGGAGAAGGGAACTTCAAAGCTAATAGGAAGGAGAGGAGACAGAATTAAAACAGGAGCAGTTGCAATAGTAGTACATCTCTGCTTTCCATCCTCTCTAACCTAAAGACAGTCCTGTAGCCTCTCATCCTTTTCTACCTTCCCCCTTGTACCAAAGAGAGACTATTCAATTTATATTGTGACTGCAATTGGAATAATTTTTGCATTGTTATCTTTGCACTATTTTATTACAGGGTGCCAATTCAAGCCAAGGTTAGCAGCCTCACTGAGACAACACCTCAGTCCAGCGGCCTCGGTGGCACTTCCTGCAGTGCATGGCGCTGTGATGTCCAACCTCCGCTGGACAAATTGGGTCATTCTGCTGCAGGAGGCTACAACGCAGCTGAATTTCAGTAGGCAGTTGAAGCAGTTTGTATTTCTCAGCCTCTTCTGTCCTCATTCATGTGGAAACATTATGTTTCTGAAGACATAAGCACATCTGAAGGCTTTTGCTTTCAAGCGATTTTCACTACAGTGATGTACAACAGAAAGAAGGACAAACAGATGAATTTCCATGGCTAAGCAATGTCTATGTTCCTTGTAGGCCAGCTTCAGCCATCTCAGGAACAGTATGTTTGCTCTTCAGGCAAACATAGTATTTAGGTATGAAAAATAAATGTATCACATCCATACAGCTAGGGCAGGAGACACCTTTGTCGCTTTTCTGATTCTACTGTCATCTAGAAGAAAAAGATAACTCCATCATTAATCTAATCATAAGTTTAATTGCAAATTAAATGCTCATTAAACTTTGTTATCATTATGCAGCTAGATAGTCTTTGTATTTCTGTAACCCACACATTCTCAAGGTTTCTAGTAATTCCTTCAGAGTCAAATATCTTAATAGGAAATATGCTGAGACATCAATCTATGGCTTTGCTTTGATCAAAGTTTCAAACTGTGGATTGCCAGAACTTCTTGAAGAAAAATCTATCTTTATATTCCACACCAGGTGCAGAGTAGTGGAAAATCAAATCAGTAACAACAGTTTTATTAATTCTAATGTGATAAAGTCAGATTTATTATTCTAATTTTAAAACATTACAGCGATTCCTTCTGAATTCCCTCTGAATCTTCTTCTTCATAAGACTTGCTAGCAAATGTGCCAGGCTCTTTCATTAGCACAAATTAGAGCAAATGCAAGAATTTGTACTTCAATATATTTCCATGGATGCATGAAATTGCATGGCCAATAATTGTAGCTATCTTGGTTATTTCGGTGATTACACTGTGTGCAGAGGTAATTAAAGTAAACCATTGCAAACTCTGGTCTTGACAGTTTTCCATAAACAAAACAGGATCCTGCTATGCTCAAATGAGGGCCTTCAAGAGAAAAACCTTGTTAATTTTACTTCTGTGATCTGTGCTTCTGGACCTCATGGACCATGTTGGGGCACAAGCAATGTTCCAGCACAGATTTCCAAGAGGAAATGCTTCTTATCTTTGTAAACCATTACTTAATGTGGGACTTTTCCAGGTCTTACAGTAGTTTTCAGAAGGCTGGGATTTCTACAGCCTCAGGTAGTTTCTTTTTACTCCATTCTCCTAAGTTTTGGAGCAGAGTGTTGTTCTTTGCCCTGTGTTGCTGCTGGTTGCGTACTGCTGGTACAAACTGCTAAACAGATGCTGCATTCTACTAGAGAGCTTCTCTTTTATTTCAATATGACTGAAACACAAGTCCTTACAATTAACAAATCTGAATAACAAGGAACCAACAGACAAGAACACACAATTAGCCAAAGAAGTGCAAGCAGGGACCACAAACCCACTGCACAGTAGTAGCTGAAGCTGCCCACTCAGCACATGCAAGGTTCAGGTTCAGAGCAGGGAAGTTCCCATGTGCAAAACACTGGTTCACCAGCAGAACCCAGCTTTGTCAGATGGATTTCTGTCATAGCCACTGCTCTGCCCTGTGTCACAAAGTCAACTCACCATCTGCTAACCTGTTAGCCAGGCAGAGCAATTTGGATGGGCAATGAGTTGATACTCACATGCATCCTGCTGTCTTTGGACTGCTGGAAGCGTTCCCCATAGCTATAGGCACAGATCCAAATGCAGTCTGGTATGATCTCAAGCATCCTTTAATTATTCCTCTTGCCTGCAGCTCAAGGCAGGAGTACAGTATGCAGGCACTGATAATGAACCAGTTAACCAAAACTCTGGTGCAAACTGGCCCTGATAGTTGCAGAGAAAAGCAGTATCTGAGAGAAGAAAAAGCAAACCTGAAAATAAAAACCAGGACACCCAATAAGATAGGGTGTAGTGTCAGGGAAGCAGCCCTTCATCCCAAAATACTGACTGAAATTGAAAGAACCAAGAGCTACTTTGCCATGGGCTTCAGCCTACCTTATTACCTGACCCTTAATTACAGGACTCTAATCTTCAGAGGGTACTATACATCCTTAGTGACCTCAGTGGTATTTAGATGTCCAGGAAGAGAATAAAATCAGAGGCTGTGGTGTAAGGAGCATGCACAGCTGGCTCTGGCATGGTTGCTGTAAGTCCACAGGCAGGATGACTGGGGACAGGCTTGGTAAGGCCAGCAGTGAAGAAATGGAGCCAGAAGGACTGGGAGAGTGAAAAAGACAAAACCTGAGGTAAGTGGGGTGGAAGAGTAGATATCTGCTGGTGCACAGGGTTTATTTATTAAGTGAGCTAGATAGCTCCGTTTTCCGGTATCCAGTCTTCCCTTTTGTGGGACTGTAACTGGCCATGCTATTGGGGGTAGGGAAAATGAAGCTGTTTGCTATCAATGCTGTTCATTCAGTGTTCCATTAATTCAAAAAGTATCTACTGCATGGGGCAAGCCCCACACCCTGCATTATTCCAACTCTTGGAGCAATGCCCTGTCTACACCATTGCAGCTATTGTACACTCCCTTCTGTATCTGATGTCATGTTCTTTGCTGAATAAATGCTTTTTAAAAAACTAGAACATATTTGCTTCAAAAATCACAAGCAGGTGTAAATGAAAGCATGTAAAAAGTAGCATCTTGAAAAGCAAATATTTTGTGCAAATCTACTTTTGCAAGTAGATTCTCTTTTTGTTGCAGTTACTTAGCATTTTGCTCAGATGAGGCTGCTGTACAGCAACTCTACCAAGACAAATGAAGCTTTTTGCTATCTATAAGTGATTTATTGTCTCCACACTAATGCTACATTATAATGAATGGAATTAAGATTAAAAAAAGGTTATGTATAATTGCCAGCAGTGCTCAGTGTATCAGTTTGTCCCACTTCTATATGTCAAACCCAGTATTTCAAAATGTATTTAATACCTGTCTCATTATTAACTGTCAACAGTAATATCAAAGGAAATAAGCCCAGAGTTAAGATGAAAAGATGTTCTGCAATGGTTTCATTAACATTTTTTCCATGTCTATAGACCAAAGAGTAAAGGACTCAAAAAATACTTTGCCGGAATATGGAACAAGCATCTCAATATTTGACCTTATGTCTATGGTGTTCATAATTGCATGTAATTAGGGATGTAATAGAGACTTATCTTTCAGAAAGAAATGTTAGTGCTTACTGGGAGATCATTTCTTCAGCAACCTGTTCTCCATTTCTATTGTGAGATTGCAAGCCACACTGAATGCTGATGTCTAGTCTTTTCAGCATATTATGGTAGAAATCAAGCGCTGTCATCAAGTGTTCCCCAAAAATGCTGAAACATGCAGAGGTCGTTCCATTGACATCTTTGTGGGTCTGGCTTCTGTTCTGGGTTTCAGCATCTCTTCAATCTCCTTAAAGTTCACTGCTGCATCCTAATGCTGCTAACTTGAGTGGAAGAAGGTAATACACTGTGCTTAATAGTAAGCTCTTTCTGTTCAAACTGTTACTGTAATGACAAGTGTACTGAGACTCCTGTCCCAGAATAAATCTGGGAACTATCAAACAAACATGTTTTCAGAAAACCCCAAACAATAAAAAATGTGTTCCATCACCATGAGTTTCAGTTTTCTTTTCTTCTGATAGTGAATCTTCTTTCATGTTAATTCAAGGATCCTGCTGTTTTAACTTTCTGAACTTACACATTCAAACTAATCTTCTGTTGCACACTGCATATTTGTTCCCTACGTGCCTGCAGGAGATCTGTATATGGAGTGAATGATAAATGCAAGAAAAAGAAGACATACAACATGGATTAGGGAAGATCATTTTCATTTTGGATGATTTCTAACAGAGCCTGCACTAATTGTAGGCCTTGTAGATACGTTTATAAAAAACTGGATTTAAGAGCAATGCGTATGACTCTTGATAAATGACAGGGAAGAATGCAGTATAAGCCTGGCCTCCCACGTGAGAAAATTCAATGGGGCCCTTTTGGTTCCAGCTGGAAGATTCAGTAATTTTAAAAATGGAAAATATACAGAAATGGAGGCTAACACCACAAAAAGGACTCAGATTTTTCAAGATATAAAGCCTACCGATCTCACAGGTAGAAATGAACAAATGTAACAACTGGTGGGATTGATTTGTCCTAACACAAGCAGTTAGGGATCGAATTCAGTTCATTTTCATATGAAGTCAAGTGGTTGTATTCAGTTGGCTAAACATTAGGATCCACTGCTGCCTGAGGTGCCTGAGGTTATTCCACATGGTTACTTACTGCCCCTCCACAGAAACACAAGTCTTCTGTAAACCATGTATCCTACTGTCATTCATACATGGACATGCTGGACAACCTAGGACATCTCAGAACAGTTGCCCATTTTTTAGGCACCTGAATTTCACTTTAGATGTATACAGCTGATCTAAGCACTCAAGTTTCCACTGCAGTCAATGGAGAGTCAGTCAGTGAGACCAACGAGGCTTAGAAAACTACTTTGTGTTTGATCAAGAGATGTCGAGTTTGGGGTGAACTGAACCTCTTTTGTGGCTCCACTGGAAGCAGCACTGACTTCATTTCCAGGGACTAGCATTGGACCTGACATATCTAGTTCACATATAAAGAACTGCATCACCTTAACTGAGAAGTCTTGATCTGGGCTAAAGTCTAATCTATATACAAAGTGTTCAACAGAAAAGGGTCAGTTCAGCTACATTTGTTGGGTGAATTGCCCTGCAGAAGGGCATATGTTGGAGCCTACAGAGGCTCATTCAGGCTCAGGCAGTAACTTTTATATATCTAAGATCAGATAACATGAATCTCTTTAACTTTATGATTTGGAAATACAAGTGGCACCAAGAAGACAACACTAAAAAAACCCTTGGAAAAGTACTCTGAGAGAACTGAACTGTTTTACCTTCTGCTGTAAAGTTGCTGAGAATGTAACAAGGATAGAGATTATCTCTGATGGAGAAATCCTCAGCTGTAGTTGATCTAGCTCTGAAAGCCTTGTTAGCTGCAGGTAGAATCAGATTTAGTCTAAACCTCTGCAGGACCATACTCATTTATGGTGTGGTAATAGATATATTGCAGTCCTCTCGAGGACTTACCACCAACTTCTGGCTGTCTGCAGCCTGTTTTCCCAAGGTTATTTTCGTCTTAGTGATTTTAAACCATTTCTGCTTGTGAGCGATTGTCAGACAAAGTGATTTACAGCAGCCGTTATTGAGATCATAGTACATTGCCATAGATCCTTTGTCAAGTCTTCTTGACCTTTTTTTATTTACAGTGTCTAGGGTTGAAGGATTACTTACGTGTACAGTTTGGTCATCTGAGATAAGGGCCCTGACAATTTTGTTCACACACTGCTAACTTTATTGAATTGTCCTCTATGCCACAGAGTACAGCCTGTGCTCTGAGAAGGACACAGATATTTGGTGAAGAAGAGCAGTCATTCTGTTTTCTCTGAACTAAAACCTGAGTGCTTCCAGATTCCTAAAAAAACATCCTCACCTTAAAATTTGCCAACCAGTCTCTGGGTACTTTCGCACCTAAAATGGACAGACCTTCACTGGTCTTAAGTCAGTATGGTTCTACAACCTCGGACATGACAGTTTATGGCCAGAGATGATTTGATTTGGCTTTTTCTGACTGTAATTCTACCCTTCTCTCAGCCCTACCACTACATGGCACTCCCTAAAGCAAAAACCAGGGTTTTTGCTGCCACAAAGACCAAGGAGAATGACTTTGAAGCAAGGGGGAGGACATATCTGCATAAGGACCTTCAGAAGAAATGCATTCAGAGTTCCTTAAAAAGCATCTGCAATTGCCCTTGCCTTTGAGACGCAGTGTGGTTTTAACTAAAAGAAGCAGCAATGCTTTCGTTTCCTCTTTCCGTTTTGACTGAGCTTGTACCATGAACATTTATGCTGCTTTTAGTTCAGTGACTAAGCTGAAAAGGAGGGGATTTATGTCCTGCTGCATGGTGCAGGCAACGAAGCACACAGCACACTCGAAGCCAGCACAAAACTGCTCTGGCCATAAACTAATGGGGTCACAGCTCCTTCCCTTTGAAGCAAGGGAAAAGAATTTATGACAGGCCTCCAAATGCTGCAACTTACTTCTCCCCTTCTCTGAAGTGAGCCCTGCTCATTGCAGTGACTGGTGTTAAGCTGTGTAAAGATCCCTTGCACTGCTGCCATCCATCACACACCACCAGCTCCTAAATGACCCCCAAAGGGAGGCACAGCCAAATCACAGGCACTCAAAATCTTGCTTATATTGACCCAGTAATAAGATACTAGGTATTAGTATTAGATAACACTTCACTGCTCTCAATGAACACCTAAATCTACAAATTCCTTCTGAGCAAATTTAATTCATGGCAATATCACACATTTTTTATTATTGAGCTATTTATGCATTTATTTATTGAATTGAATCTCTACCCTTTTACCCATAGCCAGTCCCTGTTATTTCCCATTTAAAAGTACAAGTAAATGCAAGAAGAATATAATATTCATCTGTAAAAAGGTATAGATTTATATAATTCTTTTGGGCAGGAGCCAAAGCCTACCCTAGCAGAATAATAATCTATCACAGTAATGTTGGCTGGAAGTACATGAGAGAAGAAAGACTGAACAAGGATGCTGACCTGTACTAATAAGACTTTAGCTGTTTGTTAGCCTGTGAGCACAGAAGCACATGTAAGTATATAGTATAATCAATTTAACAGTGTCTGTCATGCTGTACTTTGGAAGGGCAGGGTATAAAGGATCTGTTTCGCTGGTTTGCAAAAATCAGAAGGAAAAGTCAATTCTTTATAGTCAGCAGAATTCTTTACAAAACTTCCCAAGGAGAAAGCAGCTGCTGAGTAGCACAAAATTAATCTTGTAACATACTAGCTATAAAATACAGTAACACAAATCAATATTGCAGCCCTACACTATCAGCTGCTGAGCATAGAAATAGTCAGCTGCATTGTGTAGGACATATGCTCTGCTCTCTGGTTTTTCAGCACAGATTTTTAACTTAGGTCCTGAGTCAGTGCATATTGGAACCAGTGACAGAAACATGGCTCTGGATCAAGCCGTCAGCTGTAGATTTATACTGACCAGTAACTGAGAAATACTGCAGTTGAGTCAGTGCTGAAGCAGAGTGTTGCTGGTTATGTTATCCTCTGCGGGAGCCAAATTGCTCTGTGTTAGAAGAAAGCCAACCTCTTTTGAACTGCATAATTTTAACATAGCAAAATCTGACCCTTTAAGTGTAAAACTGCACATGGCAATTACTCGGTTCTGCAGGAAATGAACTCGCTGTGTATTTAACGCTTCTGTTCAGCAGCAATTAGGTTACTTTCGTAGTTGAATGTGTAGATCCTAATGCAGCAAAACCTCTTCCTATAACAGCCATAGCTTATACCTTCAGCTGCAGAAACATAGACTCTTTCTGGTGACACAGTCATTACCTCTTTTGCAGCTGACTGCAAAGGCAATTTGCACTCTGCCATAGCTCAGCTCACTGGGCCAAAGCTCAGTGAACAGGAATTTGTTGCATGAACATTCTGTCCCCAAGCCCTGCTTCTCATTTTGGTTCACAGACATCCTTTCTCAGTCCCATACTTATCAGGTGAAGGCATGAAACAGGAGTTCAGCCCTGAAAATGAAACAGTCCAGGCAGCAGCATTTCCTCCTTGAGCTGGAATCTTCAAAGGCTGATCCTTGCAATATGAAAACACGGTGGATAAATGCAACTACAAAATGTATCTATGGACTAGTAGGATTCATCCAACTAAGTCCCTTTGGCCCTGGTAACAAAGACTGATACCCTCAAAAACATCCTCCATTCTGCCCTTTGAAGTCCCCATGATCTTCTCTAGACTGTCTGAGTCAGCTCCCCACATGTTGTGGGATGACCCATCAAAGCAGCTGTATGAAATTGAAATAGAATTAAACAAAGTTTAATTTTGTGACTGCTGAAAGTGATCACTGGCAATGAGCCTGGCCACAGACTTTCACTATAATAAAAGTGCTATTCATAGTTCAGCATGTCAAATCAAATAATCTCTTGTAATATTCCTTTTTTATTCTTTCATTCTATTTCATTCTAGTGAACAATGTCTGATTAAAGGTTTTCCATAGGGTATGTTTCCACTGGTATCCATGAATCCTGGAATCTGAAGTATCCCTTCTGTCATCTGCTTTCATTTAGACCCCACACTGGAGAGGGGCAATTTGAATTACTGCCACCACCCCTTCGGGGGACCCTGTAGCGTATTGCAGATGCAACCTTCACAGCTGGCAAGGTAGAACAGCCCCAGTGAAGCAACCTACTTGGTCTGTATCAGCCATTTATTCCTGCCAGTGCCCCACTTTCTGCTTTTCCATTTTATATTTGCTGTGTCATGCCTTTCCCATATGAAGCCCTTTCTAATAAACCAGCAAAGCTAAACTTTAAATGGAAAAATACATAAAGCTTATACAATAATTCGCCTTAATCAGCATCTGCTGATGAGTTTTATATTTTATGAAACTTTCTCAGTTTATGTTTACTTGCCATATCTATAAAAATGGTAATAAATCCCATAAATGTTCAGGCATAGATAAGAGATGCTGTGAATTCCAAGATGCAGCTCCTGATTATATAGCACACAGAATGATGAAGAATGCATAACTAACTCACTGGAAAATGGGAGCCATACTTGGGTACATATTTTTTGGGTTTTGTATCAGTGATATGCAAAGGCAATTACAATTATTGGTGCTTTATCAAGCACTCTGGCAGGAAGATGCAGGGATGCTGGAAGAGACATGCTTCATTTCCTTGCCAGTACCTGACTTCCAAGACATTTCAGACACAGAGAGAACTTAACTTAGAAAATATTCTCTTGCTTTTCCCTGTGACTCATTATAGTAATAGATCTCTGAAAATAATTGATTTATAGTTCAGTGGCTCAACCTGGGGAGAAAAGAAATAGTTTAGGTTGACACCATTTTTCTTAAGGCTTCATGGAATTTTGAGGTCTTAAACCTGTAAATTTTTTATCTTTAAAAAAATTTGCATCCATTTTGAAAAGAAAGGAAAGGTTTGAAAGAAACCAGGAAAAAAAGAAAATCAAAACTTCAAACTTCAATATTCACTCAGCTTTGTTTTAAATAAGACTTGGACTTCTTGAGTCTATGCCAATTCAGCCAAGTGTATCTGCACACTACAGTGGTTCAGTATGTGGGACATCAGCATCACAGCCAGAGGATGCCGGGAAATACCCTTCTTTCTGTGGTCTTTCCCATTGCTGCTGTCCCTGCCATCTCTGTGCTTCCAGAGGAGCATTAGCAGCAGTGACCAAAATTACAAGCAGAGCTCAGATACAGTGTTCTTGTTTGTGTTTCAAAACTCAGGACAAGCTCTGAGCTTGAGTGGCAACGGGAAAGATAACATGGAATAATAATGGTGGTTTAATGTAATTCTTACTGTGTTTTGCAATGGCATCTCCTTGTAGACACACCATTGGAGGCACACAGGTGCATATCTGTAGTTTCGTTTGGCTTTCAGAATGCAATATTTGATTAACTTTGTCTTGATTTTTCATCATTTGTTCCACCTCTTACTTTATGACATGCATGGATTTAACGTAAATTTGACATGTGCAAAGGCCATTATGGAAAAAATTGCTAGAAAAGAACTGCCACTGCTTGACCGGTCTCTCTCAAATTCAGTTGGTTACAGGCTTTTTAACTGGAAGATAGCTCTTGCTATTATTTGCGACAATTCATGCAGAATTTCCTCTCTAAATTACTTAGTTAACTGAATAAAGAAAGTAAAATGAATTAGATTTTAAGAGTCTAAATGATGAGCTGTTAATTGACTACCACAGCCAAGCTCACTGTAGAGATTAAAGACACGGACTCCCACAGAGTTTCATGCCAAAAAATTCTTTACTGTCAGAGACTTTTTTACTGTTGGAGCCCCCTTCCTGTTGGTTCTGTGGTTTATACAGAGTACACCTTTTGTTCTCGCGCTACTAACAGGATTGGCTGGATTTGAACATCACCGCCCTCCCATTGGCCACTATGTGTTACCCTCTGGGTGGCCACTCCCCTCTATGTCCAGGCCCAGCCCAGGATTCTCTGGCCGATTACAGGATGTTCGAGCCCAGACTGTTCTGGCCGATCCCAGGATGTTCTGGCCTAGCCCAAAATCCTTTACACCAACAGCTCACATATTTAATTAATGTATCAATCCGCCACCTAGTCATCGTTACTCATATTAACACTGGGAGTTTTGGTTCTATGCTGAATATGAAGATATTTGGCTTATGAGTCTGCTTAAATGTGTAAGTGCAAACACATTTCTGACTTTTTGTGAAAGATTCAGACAGCTGACACAACACCATGAGGAACACTGGCCTTATTATTTTAAGGATTGACATAGGCTGTGCAAGTACGGAAAAATATCTAACTGGGGCATTCAGATAGTCTCATAGTAATGAAATATATATGCCAATGATGGACAACAGCCGAGGATGTTAAAAATATATAAGGTCTGTTACCAAAAGAAATTACTATGCAGAAATCCAGTGAATATATCATATTATCCTGAACTCAATTTCTATTAAGGAGGATCAGGTTTCAGACGATCTTAGGAAGCCGAATGCGCACAAGGACTTGTGCATAGGACCTGATGAAAATCCATATGCAGGTCCTGAAGGAGCTGGCGAATGAAGTTGCTAAGCCACTGTCCATCATATTTCAAAAATCATGGCAGTCATGTGAAGCTCCCGATGACTGGAAAAAGGGAAATAGAACCCCCATTTTCAAGAAGGGGAAAATGGATGACCCGGAGGACTACACACCAGTCAGTCTCACCTTTGTGCCTGGCAAAATCTTGGAGCAGATTCTCCTGGAAGGCATGCTAAGGCACATGAAAAACAACAAAGTGCTTGGTG
>WYDI02008806.1:0-31350 GCA_009867235.2 Psittacus erithacus | reverse complement strand
GAAAGTTAGAAACACAGCGCTGCACCAGCCACTAAGAAGGAGAAAAAATGACTGCTACTGCTGAACCCATGACAGACTTCCAGAAGAGGGTTATGATATATCTCCACATACAAGAACATGTTCAGTTTGCTTAAAAATGCAAATAATGAACAATAACAAAATCAAACATATGTTCTTGCCTAATAGAGTTGTTTGGACTGCTCATATGCACAGCTTGCTTTCTTTTTATTGCTGTCACTTCAGATAATGATGATAGAGAAGAGGCATTTACCACTTGTAGAGCTGCTGCTTCTTTAGTCTTATCTCTTCTCCTTCTCATCTTGTTTGTTTGGACTGTAAGCTGTTTATAGTGGACTGTCTGTAACTTGTTGCCCATGTGTGACGAAGCTTCATCTTCATGGGCCCCAAACATCGGTTCATAGGGCCTTAAAAGAAGTATATCGATTGCTTATCTGCTGAAGGCCCCTTTCTTCACCCAGTTCCATTAACACAGAGATATTCTATATCTTTTGAAGCAAATACATTTATCATTTCCTCTCACTGTTCCTTGTGAACACTGTTCTGTTTTACCCCTAAGACAGGTTTTCACGGTGCTAGTCATGCCATGGATAGCTGTATGGTTCTACTTCCACCTTCTTGTGTGTGGCCTCCAAAGGAATATTGGTACATGGAGTCCTGCTGTCCATCGCTCTGTCTCTTTACTGCCCCACTTGTTTGGTTTCACCAGTAGTTGCTGTGATAACAAATCTTATACTAAGAATTTTGTTGAGCAATTTATTGTATTGCCCCTTCGCATCAATGAAAGAGACTGAAAACAAAAATGAACTTATATTTCCTTCAGGACCCTTAATGGACTTGGTATTCTGGTATGTTCCATGGATGGATCAGTGGCATTTTTGGACTTTTCCCAGGATGAACTTGGAGATCCACTCAGTGAGGAGGAAAAGGTACAGTAAGCACTCAGAGATTCTATGATCATATTTAAGGGATGTATTGATGCAATTAAAATACTGAACTATTTATAGAAGTATGTAGTGACTGATTTCCATATTACAGAATAATGTGTTCTTGTCTACTTTACCAATCATTAATAAAGTAGTCAAGAAATGAATTTGTGGTATTAGTTTCTATTCTGGAAAGAAAGTCTATTTGGAAAACATCATCTGCTTATACATGTTATACAGTTGAAGTAATTATTTGGCCAGGGAAACAAGGAGTGGGTGCTTCAAAACACTTTAAAATTACTCTTTGACTTGCATATATTCAAGTCTTTTTAAACTGATTGCTGTTGGCTGTTTTTTCCTCTCATTGCTATTTAGCAACTAAAGCTTTGAATTCCAATTATTTTGTGTATTGATTTAGTGTTAGCTGAAAATATAAAGTAGTGTTTAAAATATAAATGTATAAATGATAAAGAGAGCATTTGCATTTTATGGGTTCCATTCTATGATTATGTCATACACAATCAGTGACGTCATGCTAGCAGTCTTTGTAATTGAAGCGCTGAACCCCGGACACAGTCGTAGTCACTCTTTCTGTGTGATACGTTGAATGCCCACAGAGCAACATTCATCAGTCCACTTATGGCAAAAGCCTAGCTATAATGACTGAAGCTCAGTTGTCTACCACCATTATTGAGAATCCAGAGATGCTCAAGTACCAACAGAGGCAGCAACAGCAGCAGGTGGAGCAGAAGAACACGTCAATTAGGGAAGCATCTGGGACTGGCACAGCGGCTCCCAAAGTGGCAAGCATGGTTAATGGGGAGAGTTTGGAGGACATTAGGAAGGTAGGTGTTCTTGGGTAGTCACTTTATAGTGTCAAGTACTAAGCAGTTTGATTTTTGTTATAATCAGACTGCTTATGATAAAATCAGCTTCTGCTTCCTTATATGTGTTGAATGGCACCTTTCAACCCGTAAATGGTCCAGTTGACATTACTGAGACTTGTTAAAAAGTTAAAAAGCTTTTAAGAAGAAGTAACACTATGTGGAAAAAGGCTTGTGGATATTTCTGTCTTGGGTGCTAAAAATGGGTGCGCAGAAAGGAAACCAAAGGTAGGTAGTAACAGTCAAACTGTAGAACTGTGCTTCAGTTTCTCAATGAAGGGGGTTGAAAGCATTACTTAATTCTCCCCTAAACACAGAACACAACTTCTAATGAAGGATTCAATACACACAGATGAGAATATTTTGAACTTGACTCTCTTAATGTGGAAAGCAGATTACATTCTCCACAAATGCTTTTTCTACAGATGGGTAGATCCAGGATTGGAAATGTGTGTGTTTAAATTAAAAACAATGTATATTACGGTACAGCCAGAGAGCAGTAAACAGAATTCTGTTGTACTTTGTACTCTATGAATTTCAACTTAAAAAACACCTGTTACTGGTTAAAAAAAAAAAGTTGTAGTATTAAAATACACTTATATTAATAAAAATGCAGATTGATTCTATTTATGCAGGAATAGTATGTTTTGAAGACAATATGGAAAATAATCTCTGTTAATATATTCTTAGTTGAGGCATATCTCTCATCCTAATGCACATGTTCTTGTCAGTTGGAAAAAATGAAAAGAAAAAAGCATTTCCTATTTATCAGAAATTACAATGAAATATATTTCCGAACAGAATCTCTTAAAAAAACAAGTTGAAACACGGACAGCAGATGGTCGGAGAAGGATCACACCTCTCTGCATAGCTCAGCTGGACACTGGGTATGTTTGGAAGTCATCTTTTAAATCCTTGTTCACCTTTTTATCTTTGTTCTGTTTATTCTGATGCAACCTCACAATTCTGACTTACTTTAGCCTTAGGGCATCTTAAAGCACTTGCTGGAAATACCTTATGTATATTTACAGAATATAGTTTTGACGCATGTTCTCTTAGCTATAAGATCTCAGTTCTAATAGATAAGGCTAGTTCTCCTTATCTACCCTTACAGGTGAGTGAAAAATACTCTAGTGTATTGCACGCTCCTATCTACGTTATTAGTGGCTTTAGTGTCATTTGTATGTGAGAAACAACTCTGGAAAGTTAGGCATTGGTGGTTTATTTATGTTGTATATGAGAATCCACATGTGGAAAACAGAAGAATGGAATAAATAGTTAAAACTATTATTTTTCCATTCTTTTAAAGGCGTTTTTGATAAATACATTTGTTGTCTTTTTGTTCAGGGATTTTTCTACGGCGTTTTTCAATAGCATCCCAATATCTGGATCTCTGTGTGGCTCGATGATGTCTTCTCAAAGTAACCAGCAGCTCATATCATTAGATTCTAATGCAGCAAATTCCCTTAATACTTTAAAGCCTTCTGTAGAGCCAACAGCAGCCAGTATAAAACCAACAGATGATGCAGCCAATAAAGATGGGTCAGTATCTGCAGTTTTGTTTTTCACTTACATGACTGTTTAGTCTATATCTTGTTTACAGTTCTGTAAACAAGCAGTTATTAAAGGGGCTTCCTTACTGTAAAACTTCAGGAATCTGACATTCCTGTAAACATCCAGGTATTATTAGTATTTGGTTACTTTAAATCATGATAAATCAGTAATGAATAAATCAATATGCATTGTTCTGGAAATGATCTTCAGTGCAATGAGGTAGGCAGTTGATTGCTAATGCTGTAACAAAGGGACTTGCTTATAGATTACTGGGTGACTAACAGTAAATAATAGAAGGTTTTCCAGCAGTGGAACTAAGAAAGTCTGCTTTCTGTCAAATGCTGGCTTGTAGATCTCCTCTTTTCAAAGCTGGTAGTGCTTCTTTCCTGTATAATCAGAGCACAGTGATGTTGACTTGTCAGTGCACATATGATGATTGGCCAGTGTGCCTGTCTAATTAATTAATTTTACTTGCTTTTCCTTTAGTGGTAACACTGACTTGGTCTCTCCTCCGCAATGTATTTTTGTAGCATTTCGAAGAGCACAGTGTCATGGGAACCTCTACCACTTCATCACATTTAGTTGAAATTGGCCACAGATTAAAGAACAAGTGGGTAGACTGTGAGAAATGATTGACAGATTAAACTTTAAGTCTCCTTTTCTTTGGAAATTGGAATTCTAACAGCTTTTTAGTACAATCATCAGTTATCTTAGAGACATTCTTTCTTGCAATTCATTCTCTGAATGAATTGAAAAATCTCTAAAGTAAACAGCTATTCAAATTACAGATCCCTGGAATGCTTTAATGTGGGGAAAACACATTCCTTTGCCTTAGAGTTATACTTGGAAATGCCTGATAATTATTTTGGATTCTTCATTAACAAAGTCAAAACCCGGCATGAATTGTTTCAGCCCAAACTGATTGATAAACAGTGGAATGTAATCTTGTGATGGAAAGTATTTGGTAACCTGAACAAAGAGTAAAACCCCAGACATCACTTAAAGTAGTGATCCTTTCCCTTTGGGTGTATAAGTAGCAGCTCAAAGTATAATTTCATTCCTGAATTAAAAATACATAATGAATGAATGAGAGTCTTTTGATCTAGATATATCAACGTGGCCACATGAAACTCTTAGGTGTGAGACGTACATAAACAGCTTTTGAGAGCCGACAAAGCTTGTGAGATACTGATGCATGAAAGGGGAAAAATCTCACAGTAATTCATGTGTGTCCTTGAATGAAACATTTTCAATATGGTTTCTAGCCAGTGTAATGAATGTTAGCTTGTTATAAGCAGCGCAGATTACCAGTACTAGATTTCTTACAATCTGTTTTCCTGTCTCTTTTATTGACAGTGTAAATGCTACCTCTGCCTCAGCTGCTCCTCCTGCATCATCTTCCTCTGTGTTGACAACTCCATCCAAGATTGAACCTATGAAAGCATTTGATTCTAGATTTACAGAACGATCCAAAGCCACCTCAGGGACTGCTGTTGTAACAAATACAAATCAGACTGTTGTGGACAGGTAAGACCTAGCTGAGGGGGCTGGTGGGGGTTAGTAATGTAGGCAGTTAAAACACTGATTCTCTGTGGTGTAGATGTCATGGTACTGGCACTCTAGAAATTGTCTTGGATCTCTTCCACAATTGGAAGGAACAGAACAACTGCAAATAGGTAAATGCTTTGCTGGCATTATCCCTTTGTACATTTGTCTCTGACATTTGGGATCAAGCAGACTCTTCAAATATTCTGAGTTAAAACGCTTGTTACGAGAGGCTGTGTGTGTGCGCCTTTGTGTGGCTGCATGCATCTGTGCTCTTTAGAAGACAAAAATAGCCAGCCTGCATCTCTGTACAAGAGTGAGATTTACTTCAAGGTAAATTACCATATATATCTGCAGACAGCTTAGAATCATCATTGCTGCAGTTGTATTTCAGTTTTATGCCTTGAAGGCGTGCAGAGAAGACACTTTGATTTTAAGGGGGTTTGGCTGTGGATCCACATGATTTAAAAAACAAAAGGCAGCCTTTGTTTGGTGACACAGTGTGTTATGGCATAAGTATTCCTGCTGCACCAGGACAAACAATAATAACAATAGCAGTCTTGAGAAAGTAGTATGTGATTCCCCAACTTGTTACCAATAAAAGGTGTTTTTACTAAACACCTTAATATTTTTATGTCAAAGGGTTTGACCATACGATGCAGAAGAAATGCTGTGTTAAATTACTCTCATAATTGCTTCTAGTTTGTCAGTAAAGTATGGATAGAGTGTATTGTTTGCCATAATTCAGATGCCAAAGAGAAAAAGTTTGGATTGTGCAAGGTATTTCTAGGAAGCTGAGCGTTTATGGAATAAATGTGGCAAACATTGTAGTGAGTTAATAACCAGTTATTGGAGGGAATGGGACGAGCATGATGTATTTTAGGGTGTAATGGTTAACAAAAGAGTTTACAGGGATTTGTACTTTACCTTCTTTAGTTATATTGTATTCCTGAAATGGAAAATAGAGCAGTGAGGTCATTTACATGGTTTACAGATATGATCTTACAGCAGTCAGAACTGAATAGGACAACTGATCTTAAGGTCCTTTTCAACCCTAACCATTTTATGATTCTAACTTTTGGGGATAGACAGCAGAATGACAAATGAAGTTCTGCATGAGTAAGCAGAAAGTGCAATGTCCATTGGAGAGCAAAAGATAAACTACTCTTGCATCTTACAGAGAGCTGAATTATTTGTATCAACCCAGGGGAAGAGATCTGATTGTCATTGGAACTGAATGCTAAAATAAAGTTACTTGCAGTTTTATCCAGTAGCTAACTGCTAGTTTGATTATTTTTTTTTAAAGGAGAGAATATGCCTGATCAGCTTACATATATATTGCACACTGTGCTTTGGCAGAGGATTTGCCAAGCCTCTTTGGCTTCCTTCTCTTGCCTTTGTGCATTCTGAAGTACACTCAAAGCTAGCTAAAATTTATCTGCTTATCTGCAAGAATACATACATGGGGTATGTGCAGCGTTTGGAATCAGCTTATATAAAACATGAAATATATTTTTTTACTTGCTCAGGCTGAAGGATCAGAATTTAATTAAAGACAGTAAGCCCAAGGACATTCTGGAGAGCAGCAGTGACAGCGAAGAGAAGATTCCAGCTGCTAAACCACTCAGTGCACCCAAACGGAAACTGGAACTTGAGGGAGAAACAGTAGAAAAGAAGAAAAAAGGAAGGCCTCGAAAAGACTCTAGACTTGTACCAGTGACTTTAACTGTCCAGGTGAAATAAATAAGATTAATTGTGGCTTTCAATGTTCATTTGGTAAAGTCGGTACCATGTTGACTTGTTTCATCGAGTCAGAGAAACACAAGTTGTATCAGTCCCTCAGAATTTTTAGCCATCCCTCTTCCTTGCCTTTAAACTTAACTCTCATTAAAATTTAAGATTTAAAAAAGCAGATGCACTTGGTGAGGCAGATGTGTCCATACTTTATATAAATATGCAGCTACTTAGGAAGTGGTACCAGCATGCTAAGTAGTGGTAGCCTGCCAGATGACTGTATAGAATAAAATGCAATACCATCAGGTTTTGGTGTTCATTGATGGAGAGTGGCCAAAGCACAAGAGTGTGACTTGGATACGATGACTTAAATGGTTATGCGTTTTTTTAGAACTGTGAAGTACTAAGTTCCATTAGAGTTTCCATCATTTTAGGCCATATAGATCCCTCTGTTTTTAGTATTTGGAGCTTAGCTTTTCCATGCAGTATAGCAGAATTCCCATTAATTAGTTGCAGCTGAAAAGGGGATGGGGTATATAAAAAATCCCCACCACATCTAGTATTGTTTTGGTTTTTTTAATTCTTAGAAGCTATATTAAAAAACTTGTATTTATACAAATGATTGGGAAAAGATTAATATTTGCAATTGGCGTTATTTGGAATTTAAAATAAAATCTTTCAAATCAATCTATAATATAGAGTATCTTTGGTTTAACTTTTTTTAATGGAAAAAATTACTTTTGCAATTTCTTTTTCCAGTCCCCAGCTACACTGGCCTCTGAGAAGGATGCTGCTTGCATCTCTGCACCAGCATTAGCACTTAAACTGCCAACCCCAATCCCACAGAAATCGTTTACTTTGCAAGTAAGTGGACTATAAGGAGAAAAAGCTTAATACTTAAAATAACCTGCTTTTGAAAATATCATTAATTATTCAGATCCTGTGTTAAATTAACGTTTGAATATGTATATTTGTTCAAGCAATATGGTATACTTCAGCTTCTAAGAATATGTCTATATGAGAAAAGTTAATGGCAAATCAGCCAAAAATAAGACATTTCTGAACTAGCAAAACTTCAAAGAGGAATGCTACTTGTTCATCATTCCCTTTCCCTGGTTAAGCAAGTGTGTTGTAATGATCAGAGTCTCCAATGGGAATAACTTCAATGCACTGTTACAGTTGTAGTTGTAGTTGGTAGTACACTGCTGAAGAGGAAGAATGAGAGAGCTCTCTGCAGGGGCTCTACAACTGAGACTGGTAAATAGGATTACTTTAGGCATTTATGACATAATTATTCTGCCTGTTTAGGTTGTGGTAGTGTGGTTCTAATTGCAAGATTGCAGGGAGAATGGGCACATCTAGACTTGATCTGGTGCCCTTAATTAGGATGCACATACTAGCACAACCTTTCTTTATCCTTATGCTCTGAATACAAAGAATTATTTGTGTTCTAGCCAAGACTGGTATTTAGAGGTTTGCTTCTTTTGAAGTACCACAGTACCTTTTGAAGGCACTTTAAACAGAGAATGTCATACTTAAATCTGTACTTAATGACAGCATTAGACTTACGGAGGGCTGACTTTGACCTGTTCAGGACACTGGTTGGGAGAATCCCTTGGGAAACATTACTGAAGGACAAAGGGGTTGAGGAAGGCTGGACACTCTTCCAGAGTGACATCTTCAAGGCACAGGAGCAGGCTGTCCATGTGTGCCAAAAATAGAACCAGTGGGGAAGAGACCAGCCCAGCTGAACAGGGAGATAGTGCTGGAACTCAGGAAAAAAAGAAAGAGAACCTGTGGAAGATGGAACTGTTGACCCATAAGGAGTACAAGGATGTTGTTTGGTTATGCAGGGAGAAAATTAGAAAGGCAAAGACACAGCTGGAACTTAATCTGGCCGCTGCTATAAAAGATAATAGATATTTTTACAAATACATTAGCAATAAAAGGAGGGCCAAGGAGAACCTCCATCCTTTATTGGATACTAGGGGAAACCTGTAGACCAAGGGTGAGGAAAAGGCTGTGAGGTACTTAATGCTGCCTTTGCCTCAGTCTGTAGGAGTCAGACCAGCCATCCTCATGGTACTCAGTCCCCAGAGGAAGGCAATGTAGCTGGTGAAGAGTCTAAAGAACAAGTCCTGTGAGGAGCATTTGAGGGAACTCAGGTTATTTAGTCTGGAGAAGAGAAGGCTCAGGGGAGACCTTAATGCTCTCTACAACTACCTGAAAGGAGGATGGAGAGAGGAGGTGGTTGGCCTCTCTTCCCAAGTAACAAGTGATAGAACAAGAGGTAACAACCTCAACCTGTGCCAAGGAAGGTTTAGATTGGCTATTACAAAAAATTTCTTCACCAAGAGGGTGATCAGGCATTGGAACGGGCTGCCCAGGGCAGTGTGGAATCACCGTCTGTGGAAGTGTTCAAAAATCGTGTAGATGAGACCCTTAGTGACATGGGTTAGTGGCGGTCTTTGCAGTGCTGGGGGAAAGGTTGGACTTGATCTTAAAAGTCTTTTCCAACCTAGTTGATTCCATGATTCTATGATTGTTTTGGATCTAACGGTAGTATTTAGTAGCTCTTTTCCTATTCTGAAAGGTATTTTGGTTTTTGTATTTCAGGTATGTTCAGATCCATCAATGTACCTTGAAGTGGAGAATGAAATAACCACTGTGGGAGGTTCAAAGTTGAGCAGGTTAAAGTGTAATCGAGAAGGAAAGGAATGGGAGACAGTCCTCACCAGTCGAATTCTCACTGTAGCAGGAAGCTGGTAAGAGAATATTGTGGAAGAAAATGGTTCTGAAGGCCAGAAAACATTTCTAGGAGTACAAAAGTATACTTTACAGAAAGTTACTTATGCCTAAACCCATATATTTACAAATAAGTACAGGCTTTAAAGATATTCTTAGAATATTCTTTAGAACAGTTGATTAACTGGATCACTTCTTTTAGGGATTTTTGTGATTCTTCATCCCTGGCTCAAGATACCATATTTCCCTTTCAGCTAACCTGGTCTAATACATCGATGCTCTTAAACTTATACCCTGTGGAGGTTTTTGTAGGGATTCTGACTTATTTCTGTTGACTATTGCCATTTGCTGGTTTAACACTCCCCACTGTGGATCTTACACAATCTTTCATAATAAATGTGTAATGGATAAAAATATATACTGCGTTTAGTCTTTAGACCAGTTTCACTCCACATATTAGTTCTGTCTTAAAGCATCCAGAATTCTCATTAGACAGTTACAACTATTTTCCTGTATATTTACATTTCTCCTTTATATTTCTTCATTAAAGTTGATTAACTTAGCTACTGAAAATGAAAAATTTGAAATGGGATGTTTTGTATCATAAAAATATTTCCTGAGTCTTTTGCTATTTTTTCCCTTCATTTTTCCCAACTTTGCTTAGTTCAGCCTCAGAGTTTAAGCCAGAGCCATGTCCAAGTCTGAAAAAGAAGATGATTTTGAAGCTAAATACAAGTACAGGCCTGAAGAAGAGCTTGCGTATACTCAAAATCTTCACAACTATGCCCCTTGGTCTAATAAAAGATACTGTCTCTACCTGCAGACCTTCTCTTGCCCATCTCCTTAGATCATCAACATCATAATCAGTTTAACAGCTGTAATAGTTACCTTTTAAGGAATTAGCCCAAGTTGTATGATAACTTAAGAAAACAGTCTGGTTCCATGCTACTTGCATTTGACAAAATGTGGTGGTTTTATTCTTTCTTTCAGTGAGATTGTAAGCGTAGCCTGTGAGAAACGAACATTGTCAGTATTTTCAGCTTGTGGTCGTCGCCTTCTTCCTCCTATTATATTGAATACACCCATTTCCACCCTACATTGCACAGGTTCTTATGTCATGGCTCTCACCACTGCTGCTACACTCTCTGTTTGGTAAGTACCATGTTAGGCTGCAGCAGCTGGCTGGGCTGATTTCTGTAGTAACTAATCAGTTGTGTCCATGCATTGCTGTTGAAACTGAGGCTTAAACCACATCAGGTCTGAACACAAGTCTACTTCTGGATAGAACATGAAAAGTTAACTGGGCAGGACTTGAATCTTGTTTCTTCTCTGTTCTAGGACAGTCCCTGATTTTGATTTTGATTTTAGAAGGAAGATAAAGGATCAGCTTGAAGTTACTAGTGTAAACAGCCTCAATAGGACAGACTTGCCATGCATATGGACTAGATTAAGGAGGAGGGAAAGGAGAAATATGGATACTTCCAAATCCAATCATATTTAGCCAATAAAGTATATGAGTTTCAGAGTTAGAAGTACTCTAGCCATCTTCAAGATACCAATATAAAAACTGCAGTAACTTGTTTACAGTTGTTGAATTTAATCTAATGTCTCACGCAAGCCAGAGCTCCTAAAGGAGTTATTTGGATCCTTAGTGTTTGCTTAGCTGTAATGAGGCTTCCTGATAAAGAGCTATAAAAGTTATTCTCTGCTATTGACTTCTGTCTTGCCTTAAGGGGTTTGAGTTTGCCAAAATAATTTTGTTGAAGCAATGAAGAAAATATCAAAACAAAAAAAGCCAAACAAACTCTCCCCAAAATCTCACTTTGTCGTGAATGCTGAAGAAGTGTGTTTGTGTTTTAAATGATTTTGGAGCTTTGAGTTGTTTGTAAACTGCAGACTTGTCCTTTTGTCTTTTCCAGGGATGTTCACAAGCAGACAGTCATTGTTAGAGATGAGTCTTTGCAAACAATATTTTCAGGTAATAAAAAGGGTGAGTTAGTTACCAACCTTCGAGCCCACCTGTACTATTTAGTGCCATTTATGACTCTGCTGAAATTTTATGAAACCTGAAAAGCCTAAACAAATAATTTTCTTTCATTATTGTGCAATGAGGGAAGTCATTGGCAATGTTGAAATACTACAGAAATAACTGAGATGAGAATAGTAGCGGGTAACAGTCTTCTACAAGGTTCTGTAGCTTATTATATTCTGACCTCTGAATATGAAAATTCAGTGTTGTGAAGGTCACCAAACATTTAATGCAAATCTACTATTACACCAAATTGAATGTACTTTGCATATTTATTACTTTAACAATGAACTGCAGCTGATTATCTTGTGATTCATTATCTCAAAATCTTCCGTTCCAGTCATTGCCAGTATCTGGCACAACACAAATTATCAAAAAAAGCAGTATGTCAGAGCATAGTGGCTTCTATTTTAGCTTTCATTCATAAAGCACTAATTCAAACTACTTAGAGAAGTAGTTGTACTAGCAGTTTGCAAAGGTATTTGTTAAAAGTTACATGCACAAACCCTGGGCCTGGAATATGCTGGGAAATGTGAGGATCCAGCCATCCTACTTATGCTTAGAGAGTACGCTTTTCTAAGTATGCTGGGGTTTAGAATTTTTACTTAATGGGAAAAAGATAAAGGCTTCTTGGGTTACAGAAGACCTGGCAGAATTGCTGAAGATTGCCCCTGGATATAGAGAACATCTCCAATAATGCCCACATTCTGCATAAATTGCAGCATCAAGACTGATAATGTATTTTGCAAAAGTGTGATTTTAATGCTATTGCACTGAGCCTGGTGCTTTTACCATCATGATCTTGCATCTGAACCTTGCTATCAGTGCTTGAGAATAACACTGAACCTTTTTCTGTTGGTTGCTATGACTGATAAATAATGGTGGATAGTGTTTTTTACTGTTATGAATATCATGCAAGACTCCAAAAGAAGTACTTTGGTCTCATTTGACTTGTAGGAAGTGATGCAACTGTCTCTCAGATCTTGCTGACTCAGCATGGTATACCTGTAATGAGCATGTCCGATGGAAAGGCATATTGTTTTAATCCTTCTCTCTCTACATGGTAAGTTATGTATTATTTCCTGCTTTTACAGCTTAGCTGAACAGATGTGTATTCTGTTTCACTCCATATTTTGAAGGTTTAGTCTGAGCAGGGTGACACACTAGGCTTAGTTTTGTGTTGGTTCACTACTGCATGTCTAGACTTTTATATTTTTAAGACTTGGTATGGTTAAAGTAACATTAAAAAAATGTAAAAGTTACTCCACAGCATTATCACTCTTTCCTACATTTCCTACACGGTACATACTCTTTTACTTATTAACATACACCTATATATACTTTTGCTGATATACATCAGTTGAATCTGTTGAGCAATTGGCAATGATTTTGTCAGTCTTTGTCAGTCCCCATCACTCCTTGCATTCTTTTTATTGTATCTGATGACAAGCCAAGTTTGAAGAGAGCTCTGTCTTCAACATTAGGAAGTTTTATGAAAAATAGTCAAGTCGGGGAGGAGGGAAGAAATCATTATAGCTTAGAGAATTCCCATGAAGAGTAATTACTGGTGTCCTAAACACAAGGAAAGGCTACATAAGAATCTCTGACTTACTGGGTATCAGGTGGGCTATCTCCATGGATTCTCTTCTGTCAAGGCATAAGTTCCCATTAAAAAATTTGCCATGGTTAAATTATTTACAGTGTCTTTCCAAAACAGACTGTTGTCTTTGCAGGAGGGGAAAAAACCCCATACTTCAGTCTTAATGTAATAGGTGCATTAATGTAATAGGTGCACTTAATGTAATGAGCATGCTTTATGAAAGGGTTTATTGTTTCAACTTCTTCTTAGAATAACTGAAATTAGTCACTACTTGATGTGAATGCTCTGGGAAAAAAAAAAAACAAACAAGCAAAAAAGCACAACACCTTATTTGTTCTTTAGATAAACTGAGAAATTATGTAGAAATTCTCCCCATCAATAAGGAGCAGAGGACAGGCTCTCGGCCATAACTCTGAATTTGCTATAATTTGTTTGTCTGCACCACAGCTTTGGAGATACATGAAAGAGCAATCCCTTTAGTCATCATACAAATTTAAACAAGATAAAGCAGTAAAGGGTATTTTAAATATTTGTGCCATTTTACCTCTGAGCTGTCTGGAGAGCTAAACTTAGCACTGGTTTGAGCCACTGATTCTCCTGGCATCTCAAACCAGTGCAAATGATACCCTCGATTAGGTATGGAAATGCCAGCTGTAACTGTCAACACTCTCCATAGGAAGGAATAGCTGTAATGTATGGGAAAGATTGTCAATGCCTGTGATCTGTGATGACTTGTCTGGTGGGTGTGGGGATCTAACACAAAGCAAAATCAAGTTGTTAAAGTCATTACCTGTGTTTACTCCAGTCTTTGTTCTGGGACGTGACTTCTTAATAGATGTAAAATGACAAGTAGGAAGTTCATTTCCCTCAAAACTAGTGCTAAATTGTATTACACAATTAATGTTGTAGTTGGGAGGGACATTTCCATGACAGCACAAGCAGAACTTGGACATGAAGTGGGAACAGTTGGGCACCTCAGTGATATTTCTTTGGTTATCTGTGAAAATACAAATCGGGCTTTGAGTCAGAACAGAGCTGGATCTCCTGATACCACTGTCTGCTCTCCTTAAACTGGAGTTTTATTTGTTTGCTTTTTTTTTTCAGGAATCTTGTTTCTGACAAACAGGACTCTCTAGCACAATGTGCAGACTTCAGGAATAGTTTACCATCCCAAGAAGCCATGCTGTGTTCTGGGCCTTTAGCTGTAATACAGGGACGAACATCAAAGTACGCACTTACTTGCTTCATTTGATCAGCATGTTTCTCTCTCTTTTTCTATTATTTATTCATGTAGTTGAATTAGTGAGTTAGTTTTTAAGATGCTAATGGCTCTGAAACTATCAGGAGCTCATACAGTGTTCGGTTTTTTAAAAAACTTTTGCACATTTATAGTCTGTATCTTAATGTGATTTTGAGATTGCTTGGAGGGCAGGAAAGCATCCTCGAAACCTAATCATTTTAAGGCTCCTCTTTATTGGTTGAGTAAAGTATTTGACAATGCAACATTCGGATTAGCCAAACTGACTTTGTTTTACATTTTTAGTTTACCAGCTTTCTGGAATAGGCCTACAAATCTTGAGTAGTTCAGTTGTCCTCAAGGGATCTATTTAGTGAAGTCTGAGAAAGTTGTGTCATTAGTCATCTAATGCATATTTTTAACATCTGAAAATACCACTAGGGAATTGTGTGAGCCAGAGCAGACTCCTGTAGGTAATTTAATAACCTATCCTCACCTGGATTTGAATTTGATTTCCCAGGCAGATTTCTGTGCTCTTTCTGTCCTTCACATCAAAGGTTATTTTTTCTAGTGAGAGAAACTGCAGAGAGTTGTATGTTTTGATTGCTGTTCTCTTGGAGGGGGAGGGGAATTAACTGCGAGAAATATTTGAAATCCAAACAAGCTGCATTCTCTTTTTGAGAAAGAGAAAATATCAGACTGAAAAGTTAGCTTTTTTGTTTTCAAAAATGAAATAATGGGTTACTTTTTTTTCAAATTAGCCTTCTTATGGTGGCAATACTTGGTCACTGATAACCATGTGTTTTTAAAGAGAAGACAGATGCAAGGAAGAGGAAAAGAACAGGTGGCAGAAAACCTTCCATGGACCTTGATACTTGTAATAAATGGTCCAGTTGGGGGTGAAGGCAGTCTGCTATGAACTGCTGCCTTTGTCATTGAAAGCTTGAACTCTGGAAGCACTAGATGCCTCTGAAAGATAAGCATAGAACAGCTTGTGCAAAAATACTATTCCTTAAACTGAATTTAAGTATTTAATTTAAGTGAATTTAATAGTATCTGATTTTATGGCTGGTATGTTAACTTTTTTGTTTTGTAGTTCAGGAAGGCAAGCTGCAAGATTGTTCTCCATGCCTCATTTAGTGCAACAAGAAACAACACTTGCCTACCTGGAGAACCAGATCGCAGCAGCACTTATCTTACAGTCCAGTCATGAATATCGCCACTGGCTCCTTATCTATGCACGGTACCTAGTTAATGAAGGTGAGACCTGCCATGCTGTGTTACTTCTTTGCAGCTTTGGTAGACTTAAGAAACACTTTATTCATGTCATGTGTATGTATGACTGCACTTAATGTTCTCCTTTCAGCACTTGGCTTCTGGACTCAGTGTTTACTTAAAATCAAAACAAGCTGCTGAAGTATATTTGCTTCCTGCAGTGCTCAGTACTCGGGAATCCTATTTTGACACACTGTGAACAGATCATGGTCTGGGGAAACAGTGCCATCTGTGGTCTTCAGCAGTAAGAACTGCATTGTAAGAAAAGTCCAGGCGTCTGTCAGATATCATATGTAATATTTGGCATCAGCTACAGATGTTTCGGAGGAACCAGCAGCACCTTGTAAAATATTTAAGGTTCCTCAGGCAATTGATGATCGCTGCCTGATGTGAAATGGAAGAGTTGCTTGGTCTCTGACACTTTGTACCAGAGCATATAAAACTGCAGAGAATTTGCTTGTGCTACTTGCATTTTATACTGGTTTCTTATATTCTAAAATTTGAACAGCCTGTACTGGTGGGCTCCACAGGGTAAATCCTGTGAGGAGAGAAACCTTCAAGAAAAGTACTTGTGTCTATTTTATATTTGAATACAGTATATCTCCATGCTGTTATATTAAATAAGGTTAACCAACTGACTTTATGCTTCTTGGATTCTAAAGATCTCTGTGTCTCCACTTGCCAGCATTCCAAATTTAGTAGTTCCTGTTGTATTAATACAGCCTTATTCCTCATCATGCATAATCATTTTACATAGAGGAGGAGCTAAGTGGTTCATGTTAGGCCACCTAATAGGTGTTGGCAGAATTAAAATTCAAGTCGTTAATTCTTGCCTTTTGACCCTTTAATAAGGGTCAAATAAAGCCTTATTTAACAAAAAGGCTTGATAAACTGCATGTGATTCTCCAGTTGAAATTAAAATGTTCTTCTTGGGTCATACATATATTGAAGAGACAGTTACACTTTTTAAAGTCTTCACTAATTAGGAATCTCTATTGTGTGTGCAGGGCTCATCTTGCACTGCACTAATGTCACTGCCTTACATGCGTGTATACGCTGGATGTCGCTGCACATTCTGCTTTGCCACACATGTATTGCTATCTTAGGTCTGCTAAACTTGAAAATTGCACATCCTATTATTGACGCTTTATTCCTCTGATGATTTCAATATTTAGTGAATTCTAATCCTTTAAAATATTCAATCTATTATACCTTGATTGGCAAGTTACTCCTGAACGGATGACTTAGTTACTTGCAAGGGAATTCTCCCCTCTGATTTTTGGGTGAATAAAGCTGGCCTGGAAACTGTGTGGTTTTATTAAAGGTTTTCTCTTTACATTTTTTTTTTATTTTCTATTTACATTTTTTTTTAACTCATGCATATTAATTTGGTGCATTTTATTTTAGTTGTAAGCTCTTTTGCTAAGGGTTGAGATTTCTCTTCTAGTTTAGTAATATTTTAATGTATCAGAAGGATTTTTTATTTTCTTCACTAGACTCCATTTTTCCAAATTCTTGTATTACCATGAAACGCAACCTAACTACTTTCCCCCTTCACTGGTTTTCATCTTGTGACTTTCCAGCTCATGTGATATCTCTTTTGTATTAGTTCTCTGGCTGTTGACGTTTTCTAATGTTTTTTGTTTTGCTTTTTTAAAAGCTGGTATCTTTATGTGGGAGGAGGGAGTGAGGTTGAGACCTACTTCAGTTTTTCTCCCTACTGTAGATTATCTTTAGTAGTGGTTTTGGTTTTGAGAACATAAAATAAAGCCCTTTGGAATTCTAAAATAGATCCTTTACAAATCATCTTATCTTTCCAAAGATTTGCTGTTAGAAGAAGAATACATTCTTTCAGGAATAAATTTTTTCGCATTTTATGCTAGATACTTAAACTTTCCTAAATGTTGTCAATTACATTGTAGAGTGGTTGTATATAGTGAAATGCTTCTGAATGTGATTTTATTTCTGATAATATTCAGGGTTTGAATATCGTTTGCGAGAATTATGCAAGGATTTACTGGGTCCAGTCCATTACTCAGCTGGAAGTCAGTGGGAATCAACAGTTATGGTAAGACTTGATAACAGTTAAACAAAACAATGAGGAAGAGTTTCCCATGAAAATTACAGGACATGGATAGACAACAGAACTTAAAATATTTTTAAACTTAGTGGCAAAATAGCAATCACGTTATTTTTGCTGTCCTTGGAACCCTTTCCTTACTCTGCTCTCATCTCATATGCAGGGTTCCTCTCACTGCACTTGTATTTATTTCATGTGAAACCACAGACAAATGTTTATTGCCACAGTTTCAGCTCTGATGCGATCTCGAATTTCAGGCAGATGGAGCAGAGTTGCATGTTCAGGTCTCTGCATTCTTCACACAGCAACTTTGAAGTAGTGACAGGCCAGTGAAATGTCTTCCCTTCTCAGTAGGAAAGTCTGCAACTTCAGAGGCTGCACCAGCTTCATGAGTGTATAAATGTAAAGACAGTTTTTATTTTAGGATGCATGTAAGCAGGGTAGGAACATAAAATACAGAGTTCTCTCCATGCAGAAAAAAGGGCATGAATCTTAAACAGCTGTATGGAATATGTTCATGTTATCAAGTCATATATTCTGAGCACGTTTTTGTGGTTTTTGTGCAGGGTTTACGAAAGAGAGAACTATTGAAAGAGCTTCTTCCTGTAATTGGACAGAACCTCCGCTTCCAGAGGCTTTTCACAGAATATCAAGAGCAGCTAGACATCTTGAGAGACAAGTAGCATTTACCCAGATTTTCCCTGCACGGCCTGGTCCGCGAGAAACTGCTGAACAGCATTAACCAGAGACAGAAGAGGAGCAAGAGCCCAGTCAGTAGGGACACTCCTGAAGAGGGCAGTGCCGCAAGGGTCCCAGGAGTGACCTGCTTTAGTTTTTAAAGAAGCTCACAAGTGGATTTGTGAAAATGATGAGTGGATGAGCTAGACCATTTCCCAAGTGAAACCATCGAAGCTCTGTGGCCTCTGTTTCTATGGAAAGTCGTGGATGTGTACTTCAGGGGGGTCCTTTTGGATCTGGTTCTCATTTTAATATCAAAACTAGCTGAGAACTGTTTGTGGGGTTTCTTGGATGTCCTGTGAAAAGCACAGTACTTCAGAGTACACTGAACAGCATATTTAACCCTGTTTAGGGTTTTTTGCCTGAGGATTTATTGAGGCTCAACACTATATTAAATTAGATGCATGAGCCACGTAAAAAGAAATTTCATAAATATTAAGGTATTATACAGCCAATAGACTCTTTCCTGTGAATATAATAATAATAATAAGAGGCTGTTCTAACACATGGACTATTTTTGTACTAGAATTTGCTAACTTGTAATATGGAATTTTATTTGGCCGATAATCAGGCTGTCTCTACAAAGTCATCTTGTAGGAAATTTAACTCTAATTACAAAAGCTATGTTTCAAAGTAATTCTACCAAATTAACATGTCATCATCTGGTTTTTAATTTTTAAATGTTTGTAAAAGGCATTTTAGGGGGGAGGGAAAGGGATACAGTGGGGTGACTCTTTTTGTAAGTACAGAAATAAATGAACATTGCATTGGTTTAAAAAACAAACAGAAAAGATGTAAGTCTTGAATTATTACAAAGGGCACAAGCATCTCCAGAAATGTCAACGCAGGCTGAATCATGTTAATGTGTCTCGAAATAAATAATACTGCCTGGGTGATCTTTCCTCTGGGAGCGTGATCAGACAAGTACTTGTGATCTCCCTGGACAGCTACATTTTCTCTTGGAGCCACATCTCAGCTGGAAGAACAGGAGCTGTGTGGGAGTGCTCATTATCCCACGCAACACAAAGCAGAATGGGCTCCCCTGACCACTGCTGAAGTGGTCAGTGGTGCAACAAAAAGTGAGCTTTGTGCAGTTACAACCATGTTCCTTGTGTGGCATTTTGTGACAACACAACAGGGTTGGTGGCCTGCCAGTAGTTCGCCTGTGGAGTGGTTTTGGAATTCCACTGAAATCAAATTGACTTGTTTTTTTTCCCAAAGTACACATGGTGCTGGGAGAGAAGGGAGTGTATATGTTGGTTATTTCTAAGACCCAACTATTCAGGTACGCTTCAATTTATTGCCTTATTTTGAGATGGTTTTGAGTAAGAAAATTAGTACAGAAATAAGTAAGTGTATTTAAACCCTTGTGAAAAGGCAATTTCTCCCCTAAACTTCTAGCAGAAACACGCTATCCTTCACCCTCAGCCAGGACAAGGACTAGCTGTGCTGCTGTGATCTTCGGCTGAAGGGGACTGAGCTCAGAGAGGCAGTTCTGCAGTTCTGTGGTTGTCTGGATCCTAGAGGGAGAGATGTGTTCTTTAAGGCAACAAACCCCATTTGGAGGGTTTTGTTGCCTCTGTATTCAACTGCCAGACCTATGGCCACCTGACTACTTTGTACAGCAATGTGATGTGCGCATCAACCGAAGTGTCTTGAGGAGCAATAAAAACAACTGACTTAGCAGCTATTCTTCAGTACGGCATCAGTGACTTTTCAATAAGCAGTGAGAAATGTAGCACAGCTTGATTCTGTGTGTGCCGGCTGGGAATTTCTAGTCCAAAAAGTCTGATAGTACCGTGACAACCAGTCGTGGTAGCGCTGTGATTCATATGCTATTGCCAAGTAGCCTACGATCACGGCAGTAGGCATTGTGTTCCTCATAGAGTGGAACGGAACCCACTGAAGTGGTCAAAACAAGAGATACATACCACATTCTGGGGAAAGGGTGGGTCTGGTCCAAAGCCTGGTGCTGTTGGCAGGAGTCTGCCTATTGGCTTCCATAGATTTTGACTCTCGATGTTTGACAGAATGTGCAGGCAGCTGCCAGCAGATGCTTTAATGAGGAAAGAATAAATGAACGTGGATAGTTTTGGAGGTGTTTGATAAGTGAAAGCTATGAGCCAGGTGCCTGCTTCCTCCTTGCAATAGGCAAGATGTTTGGATTCTGGCTATCCTTTATTCAGTTTCATGCTGTTCATGCCAGTCTTGTAATGAATGCTTTTAAATAGGACTTAAAGGTAATTAGCTAAGGGAAAAGAAAGTTCTTTGTCATTAAGTCTTCCAGGAGGTGCTGGAATACTTTATGAAGGATTGTCTAGAAGTTTTTCTACCTGTTTTCTCTTGAGAGGCTCTGTCACTGCCTGACAGACCAGGAATATTTCCACTTTAAATTCCATGCAACAAAATGTGTTTAAATTAGGTTGAATATTTTTCTTAAATTGGGTATTTTAGCATTTTCTGCTTACATTCAGTGCCTGCTTTTTTTCAGAGGAGGTCTATGAACACTGTATTGCATTATCAAAGGAAGCCTGCAGCAAAATCAACGAGGAGCACTTTCAGTGTGGGAGTAGGGGCAGGTTTATTTTATTAATTAACGGTTTGGAAGGGGAAATGGCGAAGGTCACGGGGGGGATCACCCACTCTCACTACTCACCACCCGCCAAAACTTCCTCAGGGCTTCCCCGGCGTCCCTACCTCGCACCGGTGAGGGGGAACCCAACCGGAGCTGCCTGTACTGGGTCACCGGCTCGCCTTCAGGCCGGCGAACGGCCGCCGCCGGGTTTATGTGGCGCTGTAACCCGCCGCCGGGGCGCCCCGCTCCCTCAGCGCCCCGCTCCCTCAGCGCTCCCCTCCGCGCCCCGGCGCTTCCCGCCCCCTCGGGCCGGCCCTGCCCGGAACGCCGCTCACCGCTCGTGTTTCCGCAGCGCGGCCTTTCGCCGCCGCACCGGCACCGGAAGGGCGCAGCATCCGCAGCCGTCCGGGCGCGGAGCGGTGTCGTTGGGGAGCAGGGAGCTGTGTGCGCAGAGACCGCGGGCCGAGGCCCCGCGCTGAGCCGCCGCCATGGGGAAGCGGCAGCACCAGAAGGATAAGATGTGAGTGGGGATGGCCCCGGCGGGGCGGGGGGAGGTCTCGGGGCTTCCGGTGTGGTGCGGGTGTCCGTGACTGACCGCGCTGTCCCGGCAGGTACATCACGTGCGCGGAGTACACGCAGTTCTACGGGGGCAAGAAAGCAGGTAAAGGCGCGGCGGGGCCGCTGTCCAGCGGGAGGTGTGGGGGGCTGAGGTGGCCTCCTTGAGCTGAGCGCGGCGGGGCTGCCCCCGCCCGGCCTTTGCACCGCCGGGAGCCTGAATCTGTGGTGCTCGTCGGCGTGAAAGCAGGCAGAAATCCGCGTTAACGCCCCGGTGAGCTGGCCCGGCCTTCACCGAGTTCTGTGCCCACTGGTGGAGCAGAGCTGGAGTGTTAACTATCAAACGCCAACTGGGTGCTGCCGGTCTGTCAGAGCTCTGTTTTGATGTGTTTCTATTTGTGTAACTTTACTTGAGGAGTGTACTTGTGCTCTGCAGGAGAAATCCGAGTTTAGTTACGGTTTTGCAGGGTTTATAGAATCGTAGAATGGTTTGGGTTGGAAGGGGCCTTAAAGCTCATCCAGTTCCAGCCCCCTTCCACAGGCAGGGATACTTTCCGCTAGACCAGGTTGCTCAAAGCCCTGTCCCAAGTATTATTATTAATGTAAATTTAGTGTATTTATCCTTGTCATCAGCGAATCGCTACCATACATGTAGCAAAATGTAAATTTCAAGTGTTTATTTTTTACTTTAGAATCAAAGGATCAGAGAATGGTTTGGGTTGGGAAGGACCTTAAGATCATTTAGTTACAGCCCCCTGCCATGGGCAAGGACGCTTCACACTAGACCATGTTACCCAAGGCTCTGTCCAACCTGGCCTTGAACACTGCCAGGGATGGAGCATTTACCATGTATTTTTTACAACTGTGTTGTGTTGTTTTGCTTTTGTTTTTTTTTTCTCATCAACAGACCTTCCACGAACTAATTTTAGACGTCTGTCATTCGATCACTGCAGGTAAGACAACAAATACCCATTATCATTGTTAAATGACGTGTGTATTTATCAGGCTGGTGACACTGAGCTATTACTGAAGACATGTTCTTCTGAGGTAGTTACTTTCATTGACTTGTTCCTAATATGATAGTAATACAGCAAGAAAAAATTTGGTAAGAGATAAACTAATGTCTGTGCTTTTCTGATTAGTGTCTGAAGAGATTGGAGCTGATGGCTAGAGAATACACAAGTGATAGAATAATTCAGAACAATTATTATGTACATTTCAGACTTAAAAATTTGTGTAACTGGAGCTTGAATCTACCTTTCATTGCTCAGAATATGCTTTCAGTCACTCGTCTTTATGAAGCAGTGATTGGGTAGATTGAAGCAATATTTATGTTAATTTTTTGTGTTTAGAGTTTACTGCTTGAAGTGCTGGAGTGAGAGAGAAGTTAGTAGAGATGGGTTAGAAGTCTTCTTGTAAATTGAACAGTTCATCTACAAACTACTGCTGCTTGGCTAAAAGCTGGTTGCTTTATGGAAGCATCCTTAACAGAGTACTAAATATGAATGCCAGTTACTCCCTGGTCCTTTTTAGTGCAAACACAGCGAGTGTTTCTGCTTGAACCATCTTTTTTTGCTGGTGGGGCCCAGCATGTCAGGTGGGGAGTATTGCAGCATCCCATGGCTCTATGGCTGTGTGTGCTGGCTGCTACACATTACTGAACTGCACCAGTTCCCTTCATGGGTTTGTTGTTAACATGATTTATGTAGAATCAGGTAGTGGGTATTGGCAGTCACTCAGTATTTTTATTAGGGTAGGCCTTGCTTTAATGTGCAAGTGAATCAGCAAAATGTAATTTGCTACTGTCACGTTTTCCAGCTGATTTTGCTAAAAAGAATGTGTACTTTTTTTTCCTAGTTTGTCTCTGCAGCCATTTGAATACCCAGTTTGCACACCAGATGGGACAGTCTTTGACATACTGTAAGTTACTGTCTGTATTTAGCTTTATTTTTGTGTTGCTGAACTGATTACAGCTGTGTGGTCATCATTTGGTCTTAGCAAGTTGGCAAAAGTAATCATGCCTATCAACAGAGTTTTCTGATTATGCTTGTCACGTATTATTTTATCCTTCTCTTTTCAGGAGCATTGTTCCTTGGATAAAGAAATACGGAACCAATCCAATCACAGGAGAAGTAAGTAACAATGGGTGTATTCTCATTATGTCTTTGCTTTCCTTGTGCTCTGTTTCCTATTTAACATGTCCCTTATGCTCTGTTTCCTATTTAACATGTGGGAGAAACAAAATGCCTTAATGAAAGCCAAAAAAGTTGAACAAGAAGTGCTATTTTGAATTATGATATCTGTGAGATCAACTTTGCAGAAATTAATGTAGAGGTTTACTAGGGATTTCTTTTAAAGGGCTTCTGGATTTGTGACCTAATAGCCTCTCCCTGTCATCCTGCTAATGATCATTGTGGTAGAAAATAGTCTCAGATCATGTGTGTGGAAGAAGGGGCATTGTAAATAGTATACTATGTGCAGTTCATTTATGTAAACTCCCAGGGTATCTTCCCTTTCTTATGGGTGTGGCGTAGGTAAAATCTGTATAGATGGAAATAGGAGCTTCCATGTTACTGCTGGTGACGCCCAGTCAGCCCAACTGGTCATTGATAGAAAAGGCTTTGTCCTGCTGCCTCATATAAGCACTGTTCTAGTCTGTACAGGGCAAGGGGCTGCCAAGCTCACTCCTCCATCTGGGACTAAACTTGCAGTGATGTTTTCTAAACAGAAGGATATTTGATTTCATGCGGATTAAGGAGATAAATAATGATAATATGAATGGTCAGATTAAGCTACAAAATCTTTTTGAGTTATGTTGATAGTATGTTTCAGAAAGCCTCTGACCTGCCTCTGTTGCAATAGTTCACTGTGAGACTGGGATTTCATAATATGGTCATTACCCTTGTGGTTTTTCTCCCTTCTTTTTCTGCACAAATGGTAATTTTGAAGGGATTATTTTCTGTAGTAGTGTGGAACTATAAAGCACCAGATAAATATGAAGTATTGGAAATATTTCCTTGTTAGAATTGGTTTTTTTTATGCTTTGTTAAAAGATTTTATGCATTGTTTGTGGGGGCATAGAGGGAAATTTTAAACAGAAATTGTTGCGTGAGCTACTGAAACTTGCCTTTTCCTTTAGTAAGTGCAGTTACTTTCCCGAGCAGTAGGTGGCAGCCATTGCACAGGATTGTTGGTTGGTTTGCGGACAGCTTTGTGAAATGAGATTACCTCTGAAAACATCTTGTGTTTGATTAAAGATTTTCCCCAGCAGACAGATTCGAGGAGAAGCTAAATACAGATGCAGCGTTCCAAACTCTAAATGTGAACAGGCTGTCTCAGACTCAATCTCTTCAGTTATAGCAAACTGCAGGTGTGTTTGTGTGATAGAGAGATGATTGAAGGTCTTCTTCACACATGAAGAAGCCAATGTGTTGTTGAGAAGGAATGTAATTATAGCTATTTATTTGTTTTCACCAGCTTCTAACCACCTTGCTGCCTTGTGCATTGGTTGGGAGTTTTGGGGTTTTGCCAGATCAATTTTTTTCACTCGGAGCAGCTCCATGACACCTGTTCTCATTTCAGAATGTGAACCGTGATGTGGTTTAAAATTAATTTGGGTAAATGCTAAGCAAGTGTAATGTACCTGGTGGTCTTGTGTAATTAGAGAAAGGGAGGTTGTGCATAATATAGTTGATGAACCAAAAGCACTCAAATGAAGTTGGACTTTGGAATGTTAGTTTACCAGACTTGTGCTTCTGTAGCTGATCTGCAGTGCATCTTCAGCTCGCCTCAACCTGAGCCCCCTTTCGTCTGGGGAGGCCTTTCTTCTTCTCTTCTATTCAGTGGTGGACTTGTACACTGCAGCTCTCTCCTCTACAGGACAAAGGTGTTCCAGACAACTTGGAAGAAAAAGGATATGCTTGCTCTCCAGAGCAGCAAACAGCCCTACTGAATCCAGCCCTGCGGAGTTATAAGTTGAAGAGTGGGGCTGAATGAAGTGTTACAATTTTACCTTGTATTTCCCAGAGGGCTAGCTCTGGTTTTTTAAAGAGGAGGATGGCGTTGGGCAAGAAGGGGATAGAGGTGCTGGGATGAGGCAGAGTAGGTAGCAGAGCAAGTTGGAGAGAAGCTTCTGCATCTCTAGACTGTACTGCCCTCTATTTCATGTGTCATTAATGTGTGTACCTTCTGTTACTTGTACAGCTTGTTCATTTTGGAAACCAGGAAATATCTTCTGTAATGAGTTGGTGACTTGCAGAAACTCAAGATTCTGAGTTTGTTTTCAAAGCAGTTGAGCCAGATTAGCTGCAGTGCCATGTTTTGTATGGTGATTTATGAAGTTACTTTGCACAGATTGATCATTTGTCATTGGTGATGAGGGTTTGCAGAATTTCTTCCATATTTTTGCGCTGAAGTTAAAAATGAAATCCTTTGTGGCTTGTATTTCTGTTGCTACTGTTTGCTACAGGCCAAATGTTTCTGAGAAGTCAATAGGCTATTTGGAAAGTGTTGTTAATGGTGCACTCCTGGTACTCACTAATCCTGCCTAGCTGTCTTGTTTCTGAAGTGGACCCCTCAGTGGAGCGTTGAAGAGCCTTGCAATCATTAATATATTTACCTTCGCAGTGCTCCCAGGGGGTAGGACTGTGCTAATCTTTTATTAATTGGATGTTTGTGAACTGATCTACGTGTGACTTCTCTGATTCTTCTGAATCCTAAGCTATTGGACCAGTCTTCCTTTTTAAAGACATTTAGCAATGTCAAGATTGGTTATTCTTGATATGTTTAAAATATTTTAATTTTTTTTCCCTCTGCTTTCCTTCCCTGTACTTCCTCATGGTTCATGGTTTGTTTTTTCTTGCTTTTCTGAGCATTCTCGTGAGATGCAGTATGGACACCACTATCCATATCCATGTAGAAGAAACAAATCACCATTGACCTTTGTCTAGAGTTTTCCATGAACTATTCCAGAAAACAACTTTAAATTTATTTCCTTCTCTTCTCCTTCCCCCTCCTCCCCTTTTTAGGAATGCTTTGGGGTGAAAAATACTTCTGTTACTAGGCCAATAATTTTGGAAGAAACACACATCTCTCGCAGCTGAACTACAGCCTGTCAGATGGCATTGGCTCACTTTTATTGTGAGCTTTGTCAGGATGCTGCTCTAGCTTACGTTTATGCTAAAATTGCATAAAATAAAGGGGAAAGTCATAGTTGGCTCATTCTTTTTTACTAAGAACAGCACTTCGGCTTCTCGGGCTTGCAGATAATTGTAAGCTTGCCAGAATATTTCATGTAGCAGTGATACGACAGCCCTGACCAGCATGCCCACACAAGTCAGCCAGCCGGGCTCTGAAGTACCTGTTTCCAAGAAGTGAGATTGGTCAGAGTGTCTGGTTTGTTGAAATTTCAACTATGAACAGATGATAGATCAGCATGCCTTTTGACAGGAATTTCAAGGAAATTGTGCTTTGTTGCATGGATATGTTGTATGTGGGCTGAGCTATTTTTGCATTGTAATGTGTCTGATGTAAATACCTATTTTTCCACTCTGGTTCAGTGACATTCTGCTGCATGTGGGCAGGCCAGATTATTGTGGTTGTACTTCAGCCCCATTCAGGGCTCTTGGCCAGATATCTCTCTTCCCCTGTCTCAGAAGTAGCTATGGTCTTTGTCCCCAGTTCCCCCTTTTCTGTGGGAGTTTTATTCGTTCAGACAGTTGAAACTCAGTTCATCTCTGGTATTTGTTTCTAAGGCTTTGGTCCAAAGTCAATTTAGTGACTGTTTCAAGTGCATCTACTTTTAAACTCTCATAGCAGGGTCACCTATGTGAATTCTTTCTGCACTGCTGACAGCAAACTAAAATCCATGTGTCTGCTGATCCTGCATAACCCAGGGAGGCAATCCCCCCGGTAAGGGCCACGTGCAGCTGAGCAGTAGTTGCATATGTATAGCTTGAAGGGCAAACAGGATTCAGTTGAGTTAATTTGGTTTGGGCTTAATATATGCCTAAGAGTCAGGTTAGGAGACCTGAAGATGCGGTGTGGTGGATGTATGAGACTAGGAGACATGTTTCTGGGCTGAAAGAGGCAGAGCACAATTTGTGTCATGCTCTGTCTCGTGCAAGGTTAAGATCCAGAGCTACAGGCCACAGAGAGTTTTTTTCTTAAATGTGATAAGGCATTGGCATGGAAAATGAGGACTAACTTTGGAGTCAGAAGGCTGAAAATTTCTGACTTTTCCCAGCAGGACATACATCTGCTTTCTTAGAAGAGGCAGCTGTAGCCAAAGTCTTGCTTTGTAACAAGACAAACATTTACTGTTGTTCTCCCATATTGTTAATCCTGTGTTTACCAAATATAAATTAATTTGGGTGAGATGATGACTAACATGATCTACTAGTTGTGGCAGTACAGGTGCCTCATGCAGTAAGCCTGTCTGATCCATGCTTTGAAAGCACGCAGAGGCGCACATCTTGTACCTGCAATGCTGGGCAGCAATGACAGAGCCTGTAGTGGACACCTCCTCCCTCCAGCATTGCTCACATAGCAAAAGTGCCCTTTTGTTTTAATCATTTGTTTGAAGTAAGGTTGGTAGGGTGATTCTTGCCTGAATAATTACAGGCACTTTCAGAACCAATAATTTCTTACCCTCAAAAGAAAAAACCTGCAACCAAGTGTTGTTATGTCAAAACTTTGAAAAGTAATTCTCAAATACATTCCTTAACTGTGTTTATTAGCTGATTCCTCTTCCAAATACTGGTAGCTGTTATTCCTTCATTTTTTTGTGAAATCATGGTTTCTTTTCAGTTTGATTAACTAGTTTTCAGCCAGTCTCATAGAAAACAGTTGCTGGTCTTGTGGTGAGAGAACCTTGCTGGCCAGGTTAATGGAGAGGATGTGCAAACAACCTTACAATACTTATGTTTACATGCACTAAAAAAGCCTTTGGCTGTCTAAATAAGGGAAATCCTGCTTGAAAAGGATGCAGAAATTGGAGCAAAGGTGAAACTTCCTTAAACATAAAAGTGTTTTTACTGTGTATGTATTTTGAAAGCGCAGATATAGAAACAGAAAGCACTGATAAATGGTTCTTCTCCCTAAAAGTGAACATAATGGGAAAGAGGGCTTAGGTATTTTTTTCTTCTTTTTGCAATACTCTGAATAAAGAAACTGCAGCATGTCAGAAGTATGGAAAATACTCAGTACTGTAGGAACAGGTGTTAAAGTACAGGTTAGGTTCCAGCTAAGGATTTACAGCTCACTACAAATTGTTCTCCACCTCTATCAAATAATCATTGTAAGGGCCATGAGTTTCACGAATGGATTCCTGTAAGTGGGTTGCATGAGCTTCACACGCTGCTGAGTCACAGATGCTGAGATGAAGATCGCAAACAAAACCCATCCAGTGCTGACTTGAGTTGAATGAGTCTCTGGCCTGAACAGGGGAGAGGACAAGTTGAAGTTTCATGTGGCCAGTATTAGTTAAATCAAAAGTAACAACAGGTTTTAACTCAGTTCATATGTGAGGTAATTTACTGCAGATTACTGCTTTAATTGTGTTATTCCAGATGTGTTTCTAGATAATGAGCAACAAATAATGGATGTCATCAGACAAGGATCTGTGGTTTGAAGGTGACCTCTTTCATGCCAGCATAGCAGTAGCTACTGTTGGAATACATTGTCAGGAAAATGTAATAGCTCTAGATAATGTTCAGTGTGATGCATTTTCAGAGTGCTTGTCTGGACCTTTCTGCAACATGGTGGTAATGTTACCTTAGGATTTTGATGGTCTTCTAAAGATGGCATGCTACAGCAGGAGTCAAGTTTTCCTTGTGACTTTTCATTTTTCTCTCTTGAAAAGTTTTCTTACTGTTTCCAAAGAGATTGTGCTGACTCTGAGCATTTTCATTCTTTGTCTAGATACACAATGCCTTATGTTATGTATGTTGAGAGGAAAATGCTGTGCAGCCCTCCGTAGGGAGGCTATCTCCACATCAGTTTTCCACACCTAGATTGATGGAACTATCTAATTAAGAGCAAAATAGTTTGACGGAGATATTTTTCATTTTGACCAACAGAGATATGTAGGAGAATTCAGGAGTGAGGCATATCCTCTTTCATTGTTTTTTTTTTTCCTTAACATCAGAATACAGCGCCTGAATTCCAGGTAGTGTCCTACATTGTCAACTGGAGAAATGAATGATCATTTAGATGGATCCATAACTTCAGGTCTCATTTGATTGTAGCATAACTGATGTATAAATGAGGATTTTAATTCTTCTCTAAAGAAGGCTTTTCACATACATGTCAGAAGTTGGCACATCTTCAGCTTTGAAATTCAAAGTATATTTCCTAATTTGTCTGATGCAACTCAAGTCAACTCTTCGGATATTGCATAGTTTTAGATGTCAGTTGCTCCCCTTTTTTCCCTTTTGTTAAACTTACCATATTTTTTTTCTTGTGCATTTGAAGTGAAGGGAGGTTATTTCTTGTTTATTTGTAGGGGAAGTTTAAGTGGGGGGTGGAAATACAGTTTTGTTCTGGGTGAGTAATAGCTTATTACAGAGCAGAGAACAAAGCTTACAGAAATAAAACCAAGGGAAGCTTTGTTGTTGAAATATGATTCAGACAAATCCAGCTTAGTTGGTTTTCATGTGTTGCAAAAAGCAGGGTGAAATGATCAGGAACAGAAAAATGAAAGACTCACTGAGGTGTTCAGCTGTCTCGCAGTCTGCTTTGCACACTGCGTGCTCTGTCTTGAGCCAGTGTTTGCTTTCTTCCTGCTATGACTGCCAAGAGGTTCTTCTGATGGTTTTCATCTGATAGATATCTTCTGTAAATTTTGGGTTTGACCAGCTTAGTCTCGTTTGTGTTTGTGCCAAAATTGTGCTTATATCTGCTAGTGTTTACAGCTGTGTGTTTGGTACAGAGGAATTTAATGCTTGCTTGACGTTTTCTCGCTGAGACTTGTATTTTCCTGTCAGATGTTCTTCTTGCCTTTAAGTTCTCTATACCCTAAATGGTCACAGTTGTCCTTCTCCACATCTGTTTAATTTTAACTTGTCTTCTTTGAACAGAGTCAATCATACATAGTAGATGCTGGGTGAGTTCCTGGTACAGTGATGGGAATATTTTCTAATCTCTTCCTGAAATGCTTTGATATTGCTTTAATATACTACACATGATAATGTAAAACAGAAAACAGTTTCAGTGTCTGTGTTGAGACATCATGAAGGCTGCTTTCAGAATATAGTAACTTGTTGCATTTTCTCTTGATAGCTTGGGTCTTTTCAGAAGCAGGTACTTATAAAGAAGAATTAGCCTGGATGAACAGTGGTTCTTCCTTTTCTCTTTTTCTTTGTTTCCAGTTGAAGGTTGCTGCCTGTGTTCTTGTGGCCTGTAGCAGTCTTTCTGGCACAGGTGGTTACAGCCATCATTGTTAAGCATCTCTCTCCAGGTGCATTTTTGCCTGGGGCAGCTGCTGAAATGTCTAGAATCTGCTTTGAATGAGATAAGCTTTTCAATATGCAGCAACTGAACCATGTTGTCTTACCTCATGTGCCTCAGAAATTATTAGCGTTTAGTCAACAGTCTGAATGAGTTAATATTTGACTAGGGACCGTAAATTTTCAAGGCCCCTGGATAGAAACATGTGAGGACATGATTCATGCCCAAAGGAATGACCAGAAAGTTGTGTGTCATAACTGGAGAGGGTCATAAAACAGAAGGGGTCATGGGGATGGAGGTCCTGGTGAGGCTGATGACTTGGAAGATGACCCCTTTTTTTTTGGGGGGGGGGGGGGGGGGGGTTGGAAACTTTCCCTTTTTTTTTGTCCACTAGTAAAAAGGAGGATA
>WYDI02008805.1:0-24405 GCA_009867235.2 Psittacus erithacus | reverse complement strand
GAGGAGGGGAAGCCGGGAGGAAGCAGATGCAGGACACCTGACCCAAACTAGCCAAAGAGGTATTCCATGCCACAGCACGTCATGCCCAGGATGTAACAGGCAGTTACTCGGAAGGGCTAGATCTCTGCTGGCGTGGGGCTGGGTACTGGTCGGCAGCGAGCAGTTGTATTCTCTTCCCTTGTTATTTCCCTTATCATTATTATTCTTATTGGTGGTAGCAGTAGTGGTTTGTGTTATGCCTTAGTTACTGGACTGTTCTTATCTCAGCCCATGGGAGCTGTATTCTTTCGATTCTCCTCCCCATCCCTCTGGGAGCGGGGAAGGGGGAGGAAAGGGGGGAGGAAAGGTGAGAGGGGAACAAGCAGGCTACGTGGTTTTCTAATTTATGACTGAGATTAAACCACGACACAGGTAAATGATGTACAGTACACAAGTCATATTAAAGCCAGTTAAGATACCAGAAGAGAAACATGGCTCAGTTAATGCAGTGTTATGATTGATTTAATTTAATCTCTTCTAGATCTAATACAGTTAGGCCTTGAGAATACCCTTACATTACTCTAACACTTGCCATTTGTTCCTAGCACATTCTTTGCAACAGCCCTCATCTTGGATGACATTAACATTTTTTTTCTTGCCAGTTTTTCTTTCAGCATGAAATAACCACAAGGCCTCAAATACTGGCTACCACCCAAAGATGAAATATTCTGACATCATCTGCTGGTACTTCCTCAAGCTGCTTCTGGTGCTGCTCTTGCTGAGTTCAGCTCTTGGCTGCCTTTCATTGCAGATTTTTCCCAAGTACAGATATTTGAAGGTCAAGAAGGACAGCATATTGCCCAGTACCTGGTGATCACATGTAGGACCTCTTCAGATCACTGAAGACCAGTGTCACTTTAAGGAATGCATTTGAATGGTTCGGTCTTTTTGCTAATGTACAGGAAAAAAAAAACCGAACAACTTTCTGTATGTTGTGCATTGAGGGGAACAGAAGAGAAATATAACACTTTATAACACTTAGCTTTAGATATCTGGCAGAGGTCAGTAAGAAACATTGATGTATTTTCAATAGTCTTCATAGGATTAATATTTCATTATTGAAAGGAATTAGCAAATTTATCTCACTGTAGAATTCATCCATTTGTTTTTGCTTTAGTTTGATTGCTTAAATTTTCTTCAAGTTGAGTACTCTTGTTTTGAAACAAAGTATTTTCTTAATTCAGACATCAGAGTCCACATTAGCGCCCTGTTTGTTTTGCCCTATGCCTCAGTCTTTTGGTGTTCTCCTCCAAAGACACAACTGCAGGAGTACTACCATTTCTGGTCCCTGGATGAAATTATCTCCAATTCCACATTTGGCAACATCAGTATTATCTCCAGATTCTGCTTATATATTAAGCCTTTATTTCTAATTACTCAAGTCATGTGGGACCAGTAAATAGGTCATTAGCTATCTCAATGTTTTCTTCGGCATCACAATGGTCTGTTGTACCATGAATTCTTTGTAAAATTTTAGTATTTATAAGAATAAGAAAAAACAACCATTCTTAATCCTACCATTCACTTTATTTTGTGAAGGGAATTTCATAATAAATTCTTTGCTAAAACAAGGCCCCAGGCTCAATAACCTAGAAGGATCCTTTTAAGCTTTGCTTCTCAGCTACCCACTCTGGTCTAAACTGTCGTTGTTTAAGCCAAGGTTTAAACCAGAACCACGCAGCCAGCTCACTCACTCCCCCCCTTCCTCCCTCAGCTCCCAGAGGGATGGGGAGGAGAACTGAAAGAATACATCTCCCACGGGTTGAGATAAGAACAGTCTATTAACTAAGATATAACACAAACCACTGCTGCTACCACCAATAATAATAATGATAAGGGAAATAACAAGGGGAGAGAGTACAACTGCTCATCACCCGCCGATCAACACCCAGCGCCAACCCAGCAGTGATCTAACCCTTCCGGGCAGCTCCCAGTTTACATCCTGGGCATGAAATGCTGTGGCATGGAATACCTCTTTGGCTAGTTTGGGTCAGGTGTCCTGCATCTGCTTCCTCCCGGCTTCCCCTCCTCCCTGGCAGAGCATGAGGCTCAGAAAGTCCTTGGTCAGACTAAACATTACTGAGCAGCAACTAAAAACATTGGTGTTATCAGCGCTGTTGCCAGGCTGAAAGTCAAAACCACAGTACTGCACCAGCTACTAAGAAGGATAAAAAAATGACTGCTACTGTTGAAACCAGGACACTGACTTATTGAAATAATCCAACCTTCTACTGCTTCTTGTATTCACTGCCTGAATATTATTCAGTCTAATACAATATCCCAATGTTTCTCTCACTAACAGCTTTCAAAATCTTCCTTACAAATCAGCATTAAAACTCCAGAAAGCTTCACAGTGGGCATAGATGTTTTGGCTGTATGGCTACCTGTAAAAGCTGTAAGTTCATGATCAGCTGGCTTTCTTGTTCCATCAATCCAGCAAAGCAGTGCCTGTCACTATGAGACCTTCCACCTGCTCCCTGTGCTGGAAATCTCTGCATGCAGGACTAGTGAACAACTGGTACAGCCCCAAGATAAATTGGTGTCACAATACATTTTTACACAAATCTTTCTCATTCCCTGTATAAGCTGACACAGGATCTGCAAGTTTAAAAAGAAGGACAGCGATTTGTTTTCCATTAACCTTCTCTAAGTCACTTGGCTGGCCCCTTGCCCTGATGGATTGTGTTAGCTCCTTTGTGCTATCAATATACGATATATCATAATAAAACAAGTTCAGCAGGCACCAAGTCCTTAATGCCTGCAGATGTCCTCCACAGTTCTGGAAATAGTATCAGCACAGTTTGCGCTATAAATATAACTATCACAGAGCATAGTAAGTAGTAGTATGTGGGGATTGTCTCTGAAAGATAAATCATAAAATGAGATCCACTTAGTTCCTGGTCTGAACACTAGATCAAATATAGCCTTTCAACTATAGTGTCAAAAGCTGATTTATGATTCTTCTCCATTAACATCTCCATAGTGCCACTCAGTGGGATGATCAAAATGATCATCAGAAAATCCTATTCTCAAGTCAGTATTGTGACTGTCTTTTCAGGTTTTGTAGAAAAATTAAATGTGTTGTTTGGACTGAAAACATCTCTGAAATACAACTTTTCCACTGATCATTTGACTGCTAAACATAACACAGCTGAACTTGAATGAACTCTTCTATCGTAGATAATGAAGAAAATGCAAGGGGGGTAAAACTGACAGCCTGCTATTTGATGTCTCTAATTTCTTCCCATGTAAAAACTGACTATGTGAATGTTTTCAATCAGTGCCAAATATAAAATAAGGAGTTTAACTGATACTGTGATTGCATGTAGGTTGTACATGTTTCCTTGAAACCTTCATACCTTCATCCTTCCATATAATTGTGCATAGACCATCACTTGTGCGTATTCTCTTATATAAAATTCTCATGTCCAAATTCTGCTGTTCCCTCTCTATGTTGCTACAAGTAAGTTCAAAAATCAGTGAAACCTACAGTTTCGTCAACTTTTTCCAAATGCATATTTTTGCATTGGAAAATACAAAGTTCATTGACAATGCATCAGCGTCATAATAGAACAGCACAGAAAGCAACTGGTTTAGAATTTAGGTAGCCTTGGGACAGTGATGCCTTCTGTCCTGCGTTCAGCAGTAGCAGTCATTTTTTTTCCTTCTTAGTAGCTGGTGCAGTGCTGTGGTTTTGACTTTCAGCCTGGCAACAGCACTGATAACACCAATGTTTTTAGTTGCTGCTCAGTAATGTTCAGTCTGACCAAGGACTTTCTGAGCCTCATGCTCTGCCAGGGAGGAGGGGAAGCCGGGAGGAAGCAGATGCAGGACACCTGACCCAAACTAGCCAAAGAGGTATTCCATGCCACAGCATTTCATGCCCAGGATGTAAACTGAGGGCAGTTACCCGGAAAGGCTAGATCACTGCGGGGCTCGGGCTGGGGTGTCAGTTGGCATTGGGTGGTGAGTGGTTGTATTCTCTCCCCTTGTTATTTCCCTTGTCATTATTATTATTGGTAGTAGCAGCAGTGGTTTGTGTTATGCCTTAGTTACTGGACTGTTCTTATCTCAACCCATGGGAGTTGTATTCTTTCGATTCTCCTCCCCATCCCTCTGGGAGCTGAGGAAGGAAGGAGGGGAGTGAGTGAGAGACTGCATGGCTGACTTACAGCTTGGCTTAAACCATGTCACCTTCAAACAAGGACTGTGGAAGAGCCAGGCATTGAGGGAGCTTAACATAATTTTTCACAAACAGTAGCTGCCAAGTCAGGGAGAATGTTCCTTACTTTCAAAGTATTCCAATTTCATCTTTTATTTTGCAAAGAAGATAACACCATGCCAAACAATTGTCAAATAATTAATGGCTGTGACAAGATCAGCATCTGCTTAGTGCTGACATCATACGGGAGCTATGCCTGAGCCTTCTTAGCAACACAGAAACTTTATTAGACATTCAAGAAAGAAGTATTACCTGTAGCAACTTGGCTGAAAAAAAGTACAAGCTTCTACTTTTACTGAGCTCTTTGTCTCTTCTGACAATGCCAAAGAAATCAAGGCTTCATAATAATATGCTCCATTATGGTGGCTTAGTACTAACACTTTTTAATAGAATGGCCTTGTGTTAAGGAAAATGTGTATGTAATCTGAGTCTTTGTCCAATGTGTCATTCTGTTGGCACTGAGAAATTCCACCTAAACTTTGTACTAAGTCTTGAGAGCTTTATCCTAGGGTCCAATTCTTCTACATTCTTGATTAAGTGTAGCTCTTTTAGATACATGTATTTTCCTTTTGTCATTCTAAGTCAGCTTCTGGGCTTTGCTTCAAATTTTGAGAGAACAGAAAGGCTCTGTGACATCAAAACAGACAAGATGGCCAACCTCAGGAACGCATGTTGCTTTTGAGATGGCAGTTTTAACTATAAATCCAAAGATTATTTCTAATGTGAAAAACTGGAAAAGTTTCAAATCTCTAAAAATGGAAAAATGGGAGAAGCAGATATAGTTTTATCTTAAGGATCTGCTGAATTCAATATATAAGCCAAATTAATTATGAATGTTAAAGAGACATCACACAGGCAGCTATTTTAAGGAGCTGGCTCTTAGAGGATGCACATGTCACATTCATAAGGAAACAGACTGAATGCTTTCTCATGCTCTTCCCTTCTAGCAAGGTATAGACTATTACTAAGCTAATAAATGATATCTTCTAATTTTAGTACAGGGACAAAAGTGTACATGCCAAAAAAAAATAAAAATAAAAAAATCAAAGCTTTTTCCAGAAAGGATAAATATGTATTCAATGCACTGGAAGATAAGATGTCAAATATTTATTTCTTTATCATGGTTTTTATTGCATTAATCTCCTTTTTGATCAAACAACATAAATTTAGAAATGAGAAAATACAGGCCAGTGCTTAATGCTGTTGGGTATTTTATATTCTTAGGTGCCAATGTAAAATTGTCCTGATTTTGGCTGGGATAGAGTTAATTTGCTTCCTAGCAGTTGGTGTTTTGGCCTTAGCCTGAGAACAGTGCTGATAACACACCAGCATTTTAGTTGTTGCTAAGTAATGCTTAGCCCAATCAATGACGTCCTCAGTCTCGTGCTCTGCCAGTGAGGACGGGCACAAGCCAGAAGGGAGCAGAGACAGGACACCTGACCCACACTAGCCAAAGGGGTATTCCGTACCACAGCACGTCACGCCCAGTATATAAACTGGGGGCAGTTAACCGGAAGTCCCAGATCGCTGCTCAGGTCGGGCTGGGTATAGGTCAGCAGGTGGTGAGCAACTGCACTGGGCATCACAGCTGTTGCTGGGGCTTTTTTCTTTTTTTTTTTTCCTTCCCCCTTTTAGTTCTATATCTTTTCTGTTGTTATTTTCCTTATCATTATTATTACTAGCATTATATTGTACTGTAGATATTAAACTGTTCTTATCTCAACCCATGCAGTTTACATTCTTTCAGTTCTCTTCCCCATCCCACCTGGGGTAGTGAGTGAATGGGTGTGTGGTGCTGAATTACCAGCTGGGTTTAAACCACAAGAAAAATACATTAAGACAAAGATACATCAAGGGACTGAAGTTTTGACAGAAACTGAAAACCAGACTGAAAAGTATGGTTTAAGTTAATTTCCAAAACAGGAGCTATTCCCAATCAACAGTTACAAATGAAGTTTAGGACAAAATAATATTTTTTTGATAGTTCATAAACAAACATTCTCCAAGAACTTATCATGTTGTAGACTTGTGCAGATTTTACCACACAGCTGAGTAAGTGTCCTTGAAATGTAAATCAATTATACCAAACAAAAACTCTAGGAAAATTGCTTCACACACTTACCCAAATCTAACCAGGTCAAAATAAAAGACTCTCAAAATAAACGATTTGTCGATTGTATGATAGGATGTGAGGAAATCTGCAATTACAGTACTAAAGTGAGAAAAAACACACAATGTGAAAGAATAAAAAACAAAGGAAGAAAAAAGATAAATGAACAACCGAAGTCTACCTACTGCAGCCATGACAGGTGTACAAATAGAGTTGAGAACAATGATTTATGCCCCAAGGTATGTCATGCAGTTTAACATGACTTAGCTAATTCATTTCCTAAGGGTTAGCAGTAGGAAAACATATAAACACATGAGAAAAAAGTTAAATGCAGTTTTAGTAGTGCAGTGTTAGTTTAATATCTTAAGGTAGCTAAAATCAAGTAAATGGTCACTGTACACTTCAAACAGCACTAACAATAAAAATGCAGTTGCTGGTGAAAATTTTTTCCAACGAGAGAGTTAAAGAGCTCAACCTCATTAGATTATCAAGGAAACTGGGAGATGACTTGGTGCTTCAAAAGGGGAATTTTAAGGTTAACAAAAAGCATTTTAGCTTGTTGAGGGAAAGCATAAGGTCACTACTGGACACAGAAAGCTCAAACAAGACTAATACAAGTGAGAAGACAGGACTACATAATTTAACAGTAGTCATGATAACCACAGAAGAGAATGGTCAAAAGAGATGATAGATTATCTACTTGTTGCTTTTTCCATATCGAGACTGGATTACTTTCTAAAAAATAAAATTTAATAAAATACAAATTATGTCTCAGTATTCATTAATGGCAAATTCCATTCAGCATCACTTAACAGCTAGAAAATAACAGGTTTTTTCTGCTATTTTTCATTTTATCAAATGCTGTTAGTAATTTTCTTTTCTAAATTTACTGTGACAATTGTAATTGAAACCCCTGATTGAAAGTACTGTTCATCAAGGAAACACCACAAATTCTTCTTACTTTTTTCAAACACCATTTCTGATTGAAAGTACCGTTCATCAAGGAAACACCGCAAATTCTTCTCACTTTTTTCAAACACCATTTCTAAAGTCTTACAGAATGTGCAGGAAGAACAGATACAGATTTATAGACAGACTCACTGAATTACAAAAAATCATTGAAAGAACTACTTTACCTAGCAGTTCATTTTAGATTTTGCCACTCATGTTTCTCCATTAGTACATATTTATTTCAGCAGCCTCTATCATAGTCATTGTTTGACTTCAGTATTATCTGTTCATTAAATCTTGAATAATTCAAGATAGTCATACACAGCAGATAGGCAGCTTCGGGTACATAATGATCAATAAACCTAATACCTCCTTGAACCTCTCTGAAAACTTGCTAAAAATAGCATACTTGACTTGAAACACTCTACAACAGAGATCTGATTCTTAGTTAAAGTGGAATGCACCCATTAATAGAGTTTTGACTTGGAAACTTTCTTATTTTCTACTCTTTCTAGGAATTTTGAAATAAATACTTAACTTGAGCGAAATAGTTTTAATTAGTATAGAAAAAGTATTGCAATATTTTGCTTTTAAAATTAAAACCAAGCCAATAAAACAACCTTCTATGTTCTAGAAATAAGCAAAAGCTAAACAAGCATAGTGTACATGCTCTAAATACACAAAAGAAGGGGATTTGTTATCACACCTTTTAAGTCATCCTGTGTACATTAATCAGCTTTGTTGCTGGGAAGTGCTAGGTTTTCATTTCATAGTGAGACTGTTAATGATACTTGTCCTCCAGGGAATTTATTCATTTATGAAGCACTAGCATAAGACAAATCACACACTCGGCAACTCCCACTGAATATATGCAAAGAGCCTTTGCACATCAACATAGGTGAGGGGCAGAGGGATAAGAAACAAAGAAGTTCACAACTGAATAATGCAACACCTTTAATTCTATGACAGCACCACCACAGAACAAGGCAGAACAAGAACTGAGTCCGATTATACCCACTATGGCCAATGCTGCTGATAGAGCAGGCACGAAGCAGAGGCCAACCATGTCATTGCACTGTAATTTGTCCTGGTGGTTTTCAGGGCCGTTTAAACCAGGTCTCCTTTTGCCTACAAACTCTGAAACTACACAAAAGATTCTGCAAGTTCATGGGAAAATACCTATATTTATTGTTGAAATCAAGATGAAAATCAAAACAATGTAATAGGGGTGGGAATTAAAAAAAAAACAAACACAACAACAACAACAAAAGCACAAAACAAACCCACAAACCTTTCACACTTTACGCCCACTCATTCTGGCCTAATGGAAGACGGAACAATAAATATAAGTCAAGAGGAAATCCAAACACCCACAAGCTAGGTATACCTTCAATATGACATAGTTTTATTTATATATGCAGTGTTACAAGCATTTCAAAAATATATTTAGTTCATGCATTCAAGCATGTAATTCTAATATACTGCTTTAACTTGTTCATGTTAATGACTTCATTTTCTTGACCATGTTAAAAATCAGGGCATTAAATACTGCAAAAATGCAAGGTAGAAAGATCTAAATTTGCTGAACAAATAAATGAACTATGCACAGATTTACACCTAATTGGTAGTTCCAACATTTTGTTGAAATAAATTATAATAATTCTGTTTGTCTGTTCAAAAGCAAACAAAGAAAAGAAAATTAAATTGGCTGTTTGCTAGTATTGGTTTTGGCTGACTGGAAAAGGCCAAGTTACAGCAATAACATATCGATGTTAACACGATAATAAGCATAACATAAATTTGGTATTAGTTGAAAAGAATTACTAAAGAGCATTTTGGGATTGCACAAGGCTGATTATGGAGTATTTAGGGGAATAAATCCATAATTCTATAGCAGGGAAAGGGATGGATTATGATGGTTTGGAGAGGAAATGGTATGTGCCAATATAGGAATAAAAGAATGGGAGGAACTGGTTGCGTGTAAACCAGGGCTGGTCATTATGCTGGACAGATTGCCTGGCCCCTGTGATCCACGCTGTATCCTGGTTAAACTCAACTTCTAATGATTTTCCTGGATTGTGGACTCCATTCTCTGTGCATGCGTGTATATGGGGTCTGAGTGAAGCAACTGGAGTCAGACCATGGCCTGGGGGGCTGTGTGTCCATGCTGTGGCACCTTGAGTGAGTGTGAGCATGCAAGTGAGCATGTGAAAGCTCCCAAAGATCCAGCCTGGTGAGCAGGTGAAGTAGCCTGGGAACTAGCAGGGTGGGAGGGCATGTGTATCTCAGAGGGTGAGGCACCTGGAGGTGAGAGAAGGTCCCAGCCAACTTCTGAGAAGACCATGTTGTCTGGAGCTTGATTAAGACCCCTTGTGTGTCTGTACTGTGACCGCATGTAGGTCTGAGTACCAGCAATGGGAGTGGATCTGCAGCCTCAGGAGCTCACAGGCTCAGGTGCCAGCAGCTGGGGAGACTGAGATCCAGGAGATGCTTCTGGGAAGACTGTCTCAGCCCAGCTGCAGGGGGACTCAGATTGTCCATGCACTACTTCCCACTAACAGATCTCCATATCAGAGAGAAGAGCCAGATATGAGAAACAAGCGGAGGCCATGGGTGCTGTCTGTATTCATATGAGTACCGTCTGTCAGTGTCAATCCATGTGGCCAAGTGTGAATAAAGTGTGATATATGCATGCTCTGATGCGTGTGCCTACAGGGAATGCAACACTGTATTCCAGCATCTGGATGCAGAATACCCATATTCAACAGTGTATACTGCTTCCTTCAGGGTTTTTTCTGTTCAGTGCTCTCTTGCTGTGGGTTGGTTCGGGTCTTTTTTGTTTTGTGTTTTGTTTTGGGTTTTGGGTTTTTGCTCTTTGCGTTTATTTTGGTAACACAATCTCATGACTAGATACAAAAATGAATGGGATTGGCTGTATGCTATTGTTATTAAATAATATTTTGGATTATTTTAAGGTAAATCTGATGAATTTCAACAAATGAAACAATTTTCACTCTGTAGTAGCCAAGTGACGTGTTTTGAACTATAGTAGAATTTAGAGTCTCAAAAGAGTAAGTAACAATAGGTATGATTTAATTTTCAATTAGTTTGATGATTGCTACTTTTTGGAAGCAAAACTAAGCCTCAAGATTAAATCTCTCACTTGTAGAAACAGGCCAAAGTAGAATAGCAAAACCTGTCAATTTCATCTGCTTTGATCGGTCTTTCAGCAATCTCAAACTGAGTTAAAGCCTGCTTAGTTCTAGTCTTCGTCAGTTCATAACTCAAGTACGTTAAGAAATCCCTTATTTCATGCCTTTTCTACTACAAAACCAATTAAATTTAGTGCAACAGAGCCACTTCAAAATACAAAAAAATCAAAAGAAGCTTCTATACTAACAAGAGGTCTGACATACATATTAAATTGGCATCCTTTTGCATTTGCCCAAATGATACAGACTGAGTAGGGCAAGAAGCAGATGCTATCTGCGAGGGAAAGGAAAAGTTGAATAACTCTTGTACAATACACCGCAAGGAGAGATCATTACCTGTAGTGACTACCAGGACAGAGGAATTCCAGTCCTTCTTAACCTAATTCCCAGTGCAACCAGAAGAGATATGTGAGATCAAACCAAATAGATTGATATTAAAAATATCGAAATATATTTGCGTATTGGGTTTGTGTGGCAAGATTTTGGCAGCAGGGGGAGCTACAGGGATGGCTTCTGTAAGAAGCTGCGAGAAGCTTCCCGTGTGTCCAACAGAACCAATGCCAGTCAGCTCCAAGACTGAACTGCTGCTGGCCAAGGCTGAGCCCGTCAAAGATGGGGGTAGCGTCTCAGGGATAACATGGAGAGAGTGGAGGGGGAGAAAACACACAGCAGCAGCCAGGAGGGAGGAGTGAGTATAGGTGAGAGAAACAGCTCTGCAGACATCCAGGTCAAAAAAGGAGGGGGAGGAGGTGCTCCAGGCACCAGAGCAGAGATTCCCCTGCAGTACACGGTAAAACTTTACCACACACACACACAAAAAAACCACTTTTTTAAAGAACCAAGCAAACAATCACAAAAAGACAACATGGACTGATTTTAAGGGACTGCTGGTTTTAAGTAAGAAATAGAAGAAAACAGTCTAAAGTGCCATAGGAAAGCAGAGTCCAGAATGCCCTAAGGATGTTGCCCAAGATCTAGATACTTCAGGAAAATAGAAGAATTAAAAAGATTCTTGAGTTTTGGTCAGACTGGTAATGGGTACTTGTCTATTAGAAAAGTGCTCAGTGGTTACATCAGAAAGTTGTATTTAATTTAACTCCTTCAAAGACAGAATAGTTCAACTACATATCAATCCCAAATATATCTGAGCATTCTGAAATAGTCTAGCTTCAACTTTCAAAAATAATAGTTTATTAAATTGAATTAATCATTAAATATAAAAATTTAAACTACTTGGAATAGTCGCCCCTAAGGAAAATATTTCACAGAGATCTCAGTCATATAGCCTGTATCACAGGATTTGCCAGAAGGACAAATATCAGAACTGTGCCTGGATGCAGTCAGACATGAAAGGCATCCTATCACTGCCAGGTTTTCTGCCAGAAAATAAGGTCATGTATTTCTTAACATTCTTTTTAGTTTTTGTCATGATAGGCTCAAATAACTATTTTACTTGAGAAAAGCACCTAAGATGGAAATAGCTGTCAAAGCCATTGAATATTATCAGAAATAAGCTTCTGAAAAACGAAACAGAGCTCCAGAGGTCCCTTCCAACCTCTGCTATTCTGTGATTTGTGACACTAGTAGTCTTCCAGCTGTAAATATAATTGTTACTTCTGCTTAAAATAAAACCCCAATTTATTACTTAGTTCTCAATAGCACTGGCATCCTTTTGTCTTCTTTTAAAGTTTTACATGTAAATCTATGCAGGAGCCTGAAATATGATTTGCACTATACCAGGGATGAGTTAAATTTCCAAATTAGGTATGTAGCTTCTGAATAAAAGTTAGATTCTGAGTAATGGAGGAAGACAATGCATAGACAGGATCATGCCTTTGTGTGGAAATGACTTTCTACAAGCTGCATTCCAGGCATATTTTTAAAGCAAAGATCATACTGATTGCAAAACAACTTAGTATAGAAAAAGTGAGCAAGCACATACTGCAACGTGAAGCACAAGTACCTCTATCAAAAGTAAATCCCTAGAGATGCCTCATCTCACAGTTATAACAGCTACTCAGTGTTAGAACAGTAATACCATGACTCAACTTTTTACTATATCCCTGATGTTTAAACATAAATTTCAAATTTCAGCACCACTTTAGTGTCACTTAACAGTAAAGATCTTTTTTTGCTGCACTTTTATACATTTCCTACCTTGGAACTGAGCATTAAACCCCTTTCGTCGATGGTTGCTGTCAGACGTAAAATGGAGTCGTAACCAGTTCTTACTGCTGATAACAGGAGAAGGTAGATTCATACCAGTCAACCTGGAAAAAGGAAAAGAAAACCTGGTATAAATCATGGAAAATTCACTTACTACTTAAAAGAGAAAAAATAAAAACAAAAAAATAACCCAAAACATACTGCTGTACTGTTTACAGCATATTTGACAACAGTGATTCACTATCATCTTATCTTAATTCATTACTGGCTAATTTAGTATTATCCTGGGAGAAATGTCTGCTTGTTTCCCATTACAGCTATATGTTTTGCAGTCAAAACTTCTACGTCCAACCTACTGTTCTGTGAATTAAGAAAAGCAGTCTTGTGAGTGCATGTGTTTGTGCACATGTAGATGTATCCATGCATGTATCAAAACATCCAGGAAAAATAATTTCATAATTGAATAATTTGCCATTATTTAATTGTGGAAAAATTTCATCACCTGACTCTCTGCTGTGCCAGTTACCTCACAGGAAAATAAATCTTTGGTATTAAGAAAGGATAAATAAGGGTTATGTTCACTAATTAACGCTAAGCTTGGGTGGTAAGTTACTGGTACACAACTATCCTGCTAGAACTGTATTTTAAAACCTCCTCAGATCAGACACTCTAATTTCTAACTACAAACTGGCATTTACTGTTTACAAGCTACATAGAATTTCGGTTTACCTGTAGAAATAACTGTAACATACTGAAAAGACAAAATAAAGCCATATGTGAAATACCAAAAATACACAATTTGCTAGTACCTCTCAGCTATTGACACAATATATGCTCCATCTAAAAGTTTTTACTATATATAGGCTTCAACCCATATTATTGAACTGGTAACTTATTTGTCCAAGTGCACATACTTTTCTCTTAGAAATACCTCTTTGGGGTCGGTTTTCTTTTTTTTAAATTAAATATACATGTAGTAACATTCTATGTGGTACATCCAGAGTTTGCAAAACTCTTAGCTGAAATATTTAATTGTAGATGAATTCAGTGGTACATTAATAAAAGAGCAAATTAGAATCATTATAAAAGCACATTCATCAAAGCACATCTTTCATTAGTCAAATTTCTAATAAACAGCTATTTCCCAGACACACAACGCACAAATATTTTCAGCTCTATGTGAACTCTACAAGGTACATCTAACTAGTCTCAAATCTTCCCATCTTATTATGACAGATAATGATAATGTGATCTTGACAGTGACAGAGTATTTTAAGTAACCTATTTTATCAGAGTTCTAATTTAGCTATATGATTTCTATGCTACTAATACTAGACATTAATATATTCTTTACCAACAATGTTGTTTGTGTTTTAATTGAAGAAAGTGAGAAAGTGAAATGCGACTTAATGGCTAATTTAGTTTGTAAGGCTGGCTGAAACTCTTCTGCCCATGACTGACTAATGCTTACTCTATCTTTCCGATACACATCAAAAGCCTTAGTCTAAACTAAAGGGTCCCAGTAGGACTTGTGAATGTGATCACCTCTTATGAGGTGTTCAGAAAACACTTAATAGGCAGAACTTAATCATGCCCTGAAAGCAGAGGTTCAACCCAAGAAAGATGCCTCTACTTCAAGCGGGCACACAGAGTATTCATTCCTGTCTCATATGAATAGAGCAATTTTAGATCAAGTATTAGTTCTAAAATCAGATTAAGACTTCCAACTTCTTTATATCAGACTAATTATTCAGATGAGGTAAAAAAACACATTTCTTGATATCAAAGTCCTCTTTAGAAGCTTTCATCCCTTGATTTTATTAATGCTTTCTAAATGCATTCTAAAAAGAATTTTGAAAGTCTTTCTCAATTCCTTTTTAACTGAAGACATTTATTGTTTGGGGAGTAATACAGAATAAATAAAATTCTTCAGTTAAGTTTGAGTTCTGCCTCTGAAAAGGACAATGCTTTTCTGAAACTGATTTTAAGGCCTAGCATGTGATAGCCTTATTTGGACAGAAGAAGTGATACCTAATATAAATTACATTAATCAGATTTTTCATACACACACACACACATACTCATGTATATATAACGTTATTTGGGCATTTTCTCGAAATACTTGGTTTGATTTGCAGAAATGTTGATTTTTCATCTCCAGTACTCACGCCAGCCAAGCTCATAGCTTCTAACATCAGAGAGTTAATATTGTTTGTCACTTGGACAAGTGGCAAGATTGAATGATCTGTGCTAAACGGCATTTGAAGCTATCCACTGAATGGGGAGTAAAGGAAACATGAAACAGCTGTTCATCCACTGATTATCTATCATTTAGTGACCTGTTAAAGAGCAATCCCATGGAAAAAACAAACAAAAATAACATAATTTTCCAAATAACATCATATAATGATGCATTTACCTCAGGACTTAGAATGAAGATTGCACAGGTGTCGTGTTTTAAGCCCAGTTGGCAACTCAGCCACGCAGCCCTCACTCACTCCCCCCCTTCCTCCCTCCTCCCACTCCCGGAGGGATGGGGAGGAGAATCGAAAGAATGTAACTCCCACGGACTGAGTTAAGAACAGTCCAGTAACTAAGGTATAACACAAACCACTGCTGCTACCACCAATAAGAATAATAATGATAAGGGAAATAACATGGGAAGAGAATGCAACCACTCACCACCTGCTGACCAACACGCAACCCGACCAAGCCGTGATCTAACCCTTCCGGGCAGCTCCCAGTTTACCTCCTGGGCATGATGTGCTGTGGTATGGAATACCTCCTTGGCTAGTTTGGGTCAGGTGTCCTGTCTCTGCTTCCTCCCGGCTTCCCCTCCTCCCTGGCAGAGCATGAGGCTCAGAAAGTCCGTGGTCAGCATAAACATTACTGAGTAGCAACTAAAAGCATCAGTGTTATCAGCGCTGTTGCCAGGCTGAAAGTCAAAACCACAGCACTGCACCAGCTACTAAGAAGGAGAAAAAATTACTGCTACTGCTGAACCCAGGACAACAGGGAACCTCAAATCTCTCATTTCTGCGTACTAGATGTTGCACTGTGCTCTGTGCAAGTGCAGGCTTCCAGGGAATTCTTGATGCCTCTTATGGCATCATAAAGAACTAAAGGGCCAGGTTTTGAGAGCTTTATAGCTATATTAGTACCATACTACACCTCTGCTGATAAACAATTCTTCTCACAGAAATAAAGAGAAATAATTAAACCATCTCTGCAATTCTCCTTCTAGATCTGAAGACAGCCAGGCTGCTGTAGGATCAGAGACAGCAGTGGAAGCTCTCTTACTGTTGATTATTGGCAGGAATAGATAAAATTTTTTATATTTTACTACTTCAAGTGATGTTTTGATTTTGATTTTTATTCCATAATTTCCTCACACACATATTAACCCACTGTTTATACAAGTAATAAGGCATTCTGCCTTCATGCAGTCTTGAAGAAGCAATGTTTTCCTTATGTATTGTATATTAGATACAGAAGCAGAATTCCTTTTGAAGTCTCTGTTGCATTATGAAGAGATTGTGAAGGTTTTATTAAAATTACTGCTAACAAGTTTGTCATTAAAATACTTTTTCTCTAGCTAAATTTTTCCAGTAGTTACTGTTTGACTCAAATTCAGGTACAGCAAAGCTATATTTCATTAAGAGAACCATCTAAAGGAAGAACAATTTGGTGTTTCATTGTGGATTTCCTAAGAAAAGAAAATAATGTTTTTGTCTGAACAAATAAACCAAATCTTGTTTCTTTTATAAGGTTCTTAACATTGTTTTGATTATAACCAAGAGATAATATATTCTTATCACAGAAAACTACTCATACTTCACTTCCATGAAACAAAAAATGCAAGAATGAAAAAGAATTGGAGAGGGTTTTGTCAACTCATCTACCCTTATCCTTCTAATTTAGCTATTTTCCCCATATTGTATTCAGCCAAACATCTGTATGTGGTTGAACGAACATTATTTGTTCCAAAATGCAGTGAAATAATAAATTAAATTAATTTAATCAAGTCTAAAATGAGATTTGAAAATATAAGCTCTATAAACTCTAGTTCAGATTAAAATACACAGAGGCCTTCCAAGAAAACCTTCTATGCATCAGTTTTGAATAGTTCTATTATTTTCATAGTCACCTAACAACATAAATATTAATATTTTTAAAGATTTATTTCTATTTTTAGTTTGGAAATAGTGTAAAACATTTACTGAGTTTCTGTAACAGGTCTCTAGGTTAGGAACTGAAGAGAGAAAACTGTACCCTAATTTTAAATTTAGAACTAACTTCAATTTTGAAATCTTTTCAGCTAAAATACTTACGAGTAGCTGTGTACTTGCAAGAACTTCCAAGGATTACCACTTGCTATTTGACAAAATAGTAGCAAGTATTTTAAAAAAGGGGTAAAATATGATGGTTGCAGCAAATACATGAGGACAATGTGTGACCTTATATATATTCTCTCTAAATGTACTATATATATTCTATGTATAGGTTTATAAGTTGCATTAGAAGATACATGCATACTGTGGCTACAGTTTCCCACGGAGACAAACACTAGCAAGTGGCTGAAGTCTAAAAGAAGGCAGAAGAAATATATGCAACAGTTTTACAAGAAAGAATTTATATCATCTCTTCTTCATGGGAATTCAAAATAAGATACTATTTATAACAGCTAACAATCTACAAGGAAAGGGTTCAGAAGTAGGGAGAGGGAAGGAGAAGGAGAGGGTGAGATGTTTCTCATTTTCTCATTTAAAGTAATTAGATCTCTCCCTTCTTCACCTGTTTCCATAACCATGTGTAAATTATTGTTTATTCTGGATGCTGTGAATAAATACTTTCATTTGCATTTTACTTTAATATTGCTTGGGATAAGAATTAATTCATATGACTGAATAAAGTTTCGGGTAAGCTCTTTTTCATCCTAACACTACGAAGACACAGGATCAGCTTAGTAACTCTTAACTTGCTCCTACATACTCCCCACAGAATAGTTCAGGATAACAGGGTATGCCCCGGGGAAGCTGAATGAGACAGACAGCTGCTTCCAAGTGAGTCACAAAACCTGATGACTAACACTAATCCAGAAGGCTCTTGTACAGGAAAAATCTGATAAACACCTTAAGTCTTGAGGGACAACACACTGAGCTTGCCAGAGAATTTTATACCAAAGTATTTTTGTCAGTCTGGGCTTAAGGAAATAGCTCAAATGAAATCCAAAACTGGTCAGTATAAAAAGGACAGAAGAAAGGAAAACACATACAGATGAGTAAGGAACAAGCCCAAGAGTAAATTCTTCACAAAATTGTCAATTTCAATGATTCAGATCCTTTTAATTGAGGAGTCAAAGAATGTTCCATTTTTATTTGCTCAATTTTCCTATATATTGAGAGTAGAAGATTCAAACATTAATAGGAGAGAGCTGTGAAAGTTCCTCTTCAAAATGAAATAACCAAACATTGAAGTCTCTGTTACATAATTGTGTTATATAGAGTTATAACTGTGACATCATTATAGTCATTAAGTTTATAACTAAGTTCAGTATACTATAAACATACATTGGTCGGTAAACACTTGAGATATATGTTTCCTATGCAATATGAGTGCTAATGAATTTTGAAAATTTGATAAAGTTATTCTAGAGTATTTTCAAAGTCGGGTAAAATGTTACTCTCATCATTACCTTCTCATGGCATTTAACTGTCGTGGTTTAAGCCTAGTCACACAGCCACTCCCTCACTCCCTCCCTTCCTCCCCCCTACTCCCGGAAGGATGGGGAGGAGAATCAAAAGAATGTGACTCCCACTGGTTGAGATAAGAACAGTCCAGTAACTAAGGTATAACACAAACCACTGCTGCTACCACCAATAATAATAATAATGATAAGGGGAATAACATGGGAAGAGAATACAACCACTCACCACACACTGACTGATACTCAGCCTGACCCAGCAGCGATCTAACCCTTCCGGGCAGCTCCCAGTTTACCTCCTGGGCATGATGTGCTGTGGTATGGAATACCTATTTGGCTAGTTTGAGTCAGGTGTCCTGTCTCTGCTTCTTCCCGGCTTCCCCTCCTCCCTGGCAGAGCATGAGGCTCAGAAAGTTCTTGGTCAGTCTAAACACTCTAAGCAGCAGCTAAAAACATTGGTGTTATCAGCGCTGTTTCCAGGCTGAAAGTCAAAACCACAACACTGCACCAGCTACTAAGAAGGAGAAAAATGACTGCTACTGCTGAACGAACCCAGGACACTGCTATAATGAAACATCCTGATGACTGATCTATTTAAAACTAAATTATTATAATTTTATATAAAATTATTTAATGTTATATATTTTTTCCATTAAACAAAGTTTTAAGTCAGACAGTTTAAAATGGAAATTTAAGCAGAAATTTGATGTATTTTTCCAAAAAATGATTCAAATTACAGCCTCCAAAAATACAGCTTAAATTTCTCATGTTGTCTGAATGCAAGTTTAAATGTACACTCAGAAGTACTCTGGCCTTGTGAAACAGAGAAAAAATGATGGGCTACATCTTAGCTGCTGGCAGTGCAGTGGTCTCCATCTGAACTAGGCTCCCTCTGTAGTCAATGGAGAAGAACAAGTATTTGGTGAGTGTGTATCATCTGAGGTATTTTAGATTTCCACATTAGTTTGAGATAAATCTCAACTTAGAAATGAGAGAGGTAGGGTAATCAGATCGGTAAATATCAACACCTGAGTGCCACCCAAGTCACATAAATGCCATTATAATTCAACACATAGGACATGATATAACTCAAGAGCATTGCTCTCCAAAGACAACCTTCTTCACACTTTCTAATTATTTTAACTTTGTGCACAAAAAACCCTCAAGACTTGTACTTAGTTGCACCTCACACTGGATATTACACTTGCAGATACTTTGTGTTTGGTTGGAGGCTAAAACCAAAGGCAAGAATATTTTATTCTCAGCATTTGGGAAAGAGCTTTATTAAGAACATCTCTGTGTATTGTTTCAACAGTCTTATCAAATATTTTTCTTGATTACTGCTCTGATATTTGACAAACATCACAGGGACAACATTCCACAGCACTCTGGATAGGATATTTTTTATCTGGAAGATTATTACTGCTCTCAAGCTGATGAATAAAAGAATAATAATTCCTTATACATCTAGGGGTTTTCTGATATATGGCTTTCATTGTCCAGCAAAAGTGGAACATTAAGTTCAAGGACACAGCAATCAATTAGATTTTATTATTCAATACAGGGATATTTAACCCAAGCCCAGAGTGCTGCAAGCCACTCTTCCATAGCTGTCAAGGAGTTCTTCCATCCAAAGCCAGGGAAGGTAAGTGTAGGTTCCTAAAGTTAATACAGCAGCTGTCATGAAGGGAAATGAGAATTTAAAACAAGCTCCAAAATTAACAAATATTAAATTGAATTCTGGGTGGTTTTTTTTTGTTGTTGTTGTTGTTGCTACCAATATAGAGTAATTGAGCTCTTTGGAGATAAAATTCTGCTTAAAAAATCCTTCCCTAGTTGACTGTTATTATTAATACCTGCAATGATAAAATACACTACGTATCTTACCGCACACATAGTATTATGTTTAGGAGCACTGCAGCAATGGTGTTTTTACTGCCATTATCCAGATGGGCATTTTGGGTCAACATTTTGAAAACCATAGATTTTTTCATATTAATCACTTAACAAAATTCTCCAGTGCCCACAGAGGGGAAATTTTAATTTCTTCAATAAAATTTAGGAAATGCTTATCTAAGAAGTAGTTGTCTTTTTTTTTTTCTTTAACTTTCAGTTATTATGAGTTTTTAGTACAGGATTAAGATCTAATAAGACACATTCCAAAAAGCAGTTGTATAGATCAATATTCACTAACCATCAATCTTATTATAAAATATTTGCCAGTGCAATTCTCACTCTTTATGCATATGCTAATCTCCCAGAATTGTTCATTATTCACATTAGCAAAGGAAAATGCAAACATGCAGATTCACTTTTTTGTATATTCAGTCGTAACTGTTCTGAAAAATTCATTTAAATGATATAAAACTGAAGACTGAGTCTATTGCAGATGGAATTTTTTAGTACATCAGGTACTTGCTACTTTGCTGAAAAAGTCTATTCTCTAAAGCTCTAACACTTTTTTAATTTGTAGATGCTAGTGCAAGATTTTCAAAATAAGCTAAAGTGATTAAACAGCTGTTCCTTTTTCTTGAATGAAAGATTTCGGGTGTCCCATTTGACTTTTTTATTAAATTAAATAAAAAACAAATCAAACCAAACCAACCAAACAAAAATCTCATGAAACAGAAATTTTTGGTTACATTTTCGTAAGTCACAGTCTCTTCTGATCAAGAAAAAAAAACAACCACAAAACAAAACAGTTTTCTATATTTAAAAAGCTCAGTCGATGTAGGGGGGATATTTAGCAACAAGTCTTCAAAGGATAAATGTAAAATTATTTTTAAGAGCTCTTCTACACTGTGCTTTTTCTATACTCTTTCTGCAGCAAGTATGGGAATGAGTTTAGGATCAATCTATCTGACATGTTCAGTAATAAAAAATAAGAAGAGTCTCATGATTGTTTCTCTGTCTTCTTTTATGATCCTTTCTTACGGACCTCAGACCACAAATCAATTAAATCCTGTTATCTTACAATAGCGTTTAAAAATATCTGGAAAAGAAAAAAGAATATAACTCATTGGTTCTCAACTGCAGACCAGGGTGGCAGTAGGTGGTAACAGACAGCACTTACTTAGGTTACTGGGATAAGTGGAAAAAACCCAAACATACATTTCCTTTTAAAAACTTGATCAGACTACATTTCTGTTTCATATTAGTATCTCACAAAACATATATATATTTTTAAACACCTGGTTTAACATTATGGAGTTTACTAAGTTTCTATGAAAAAGCCCCCGATACTCATCTGATCAAAATAGAGGATAAAATGACCAGGGTAAGGAAATTTAATAAATATTATTCACTCTTTATGTGACATGAAAGGTGGTTTGTCTTCAAGGCACCTCTCATCATCTGAGGAAGACTTAAGGCAAAAACTGTTGTTGATATTTGGATTAGCCTTTGAAGCTTTTCCTGCCAATTCTAAAACATATCTTGATATCAAGCTATGGCAAATGTTTATATCCTTAGTATATCTTGCCAAGCAAGTTGACTTACCTACATTTTTAACATGTTTTCCTTACATCGACCATATTTATTTTATACTTACAGTTATAATGTGAAAGCCTCTTTTGGTTTAGGCTATTCTTAAGTGGCAAAAGGTAACCTTATTTCCACCTGAACCACAAAATTTTCTCCCAATAAAGAAGGTAATAGGGAACAACATGATTTTCTAGTAATATATTCCTAGCTGTTTGCTTGAGTTTTATCCCCTGTTTGTCTGTACACAGCAATTTAAGATACTATTTGTCTGCAAACAGAAAAACTTGGGTGTTCTCCCACAAATAATGTTTGGTAAATGCCAGAAAATAATGTTAAACAAGAAGTACCATGCAACCACTATACTAACAGCAACTGACATTTAGGTAGCAAGGTTTCACAAAACTTTTCTCCCGTCTCTGAAATTTTAATGTAAGCAAATACAATTTCTAGGCTGTACGAGCAGTAGGATGTGACAAAGTACAGGTGTAATGGTTTGACCTAAAATGTTTAATGCATCTTAAAAAAAAACCACCCACCAAAAACCCCACAAAAACTGATTTAAAACTTTTCCAAGCTATTTTATGAAGATACAGTATTTTACTTTAAAATATTGTTACTACATAAAGAAAGCAACAGCATGTTTTGCACGGGCTTTGGATTTACTGTTTGGTAGCTTCTTAAGGAAAAGTTGTTATCTGTTGCTTCAGTGCAGAAAAATCTCTCCCAAATGTCATGAAAGACAAAATAAGCATTAGGGCAAGTATATGCTCAAATAATACATATTTATACCAGAACCAAAAAGCTTCCCCAAGACAAACTTCATTGTACATAGCCTGTTAATACAAGGTCTTATAGAGTATCAGGCAACAGATGCATTCTGGGTTTGTAGTATGCCCCTTCTAAATTTTATGTTTGCTGTATTTGCAAATGACAAAACCCAGCAAATATGGCCATAGAAAAATTAAAAGGCCAGAGATGTTTGGGGGGAGGAAAGGTGGAAGAGGAAGGAACCCAGACCATCATAAGAGACATTTTCCAGAGATGCCATGGGCAGTCTGACTACATATATCTCATGTCTTCTGGCAAGAAATAAAGTATTAGCAACAATGAACACCACAACACAGGTATTTTTAATGTAGCCAAGAGGCAAAACCTTTAAAAGAAGCACACTGAACAGCTTAGCTAAATAGCAAGCCTGCTATTTTTAATTGCTGACATGATGAGTAATTTACTGTTCTATCAGTTTCTCATGTATTTTGAAGGTTTCCATACATCTTTATCAGATTTACTGCCTACATTTGACATACTACACTCAGCCAACTTACTTCCCTTATACAACACGTAAACCCAACTAATTCTAAGAAAAAATGCAGAATTCTAAAAATTATATTTATCCTGTAGAAGAGTCTGACATAGGATTAAAAACAGATTTCATAGTATATGGATGGTGTTTAGTACACTCTGCGCAAAAGGTTTTTTTCTTTCTTCATTGAAGGCACATAGGATTGTTACTTCTTGACTCAAGATAAATGATTTCAGATGTAATTTTTGAACAGTCAAGATACAGAAGATCTTTTGTGTAGAGATATCCTTCACTTTGAACCAGGCTACAGTCACTGCATTCTCAAGAATTTTAAGTTTACGTGTTATTGGTTCACTTCCAATTCAAAGTTTGACTCTAAAAGCATTGCTATCTTTTCCACAAAAAGAATATTTTTTTTCAAAGGAGTCCTGGGTTTTCTAACACCTAACTGTCAATAGATTTTTATTAAGTAACATCTATAGACCTTTTTAAAAGACTCAGCAGTGTGCAAAAGTACGCTACTACATGTTACTGTCATTTTTTTTCCCTTACGACTGAAATCTTCTATTTTTCATTGCCCTCCATTGTCCATTCTTCACCAAACACGTTATTTTCATCAGTGTAGTTTCACATATTTCCTTGTATCTTCACAGCAGGAACAAACTGTCAATTATGTATCCTTCTCTAATCCCTGCCAACTAGAACATTTCATTGCAATTCCTAGCAATTAGAGGTTCACACTCTATTTTAACCAATAATAGCAGCCTCAAATTATTGGCAGCTATGCAAATAGAGAGCTAAGTTTACAGAAAGCTTCAACAGACAGGTCAGTAAAGGAGACAAGGCAATAGTGGGACACTCCATTAAAGCTAATGAGATTGTTAAAGTAATTATTTTACATAGTGAGTATAACACTATCATGAACTTTTCTGATTTACTTTTAATTTATTCCTTCCCTGGGAAATTCCTCCTTCACCTGTGAAAGCTGCACCATCCACCAGCACAGAGAGAAGAAAGAACAACTCTGAATTGTTTTCACAGACAAAATGTGGTATTTTTCATTCTCTTTAAAGACTGAAGTCAGTTTTGACACACACCACTGCCATGCAGTGCACTAGGCTGTGGTTCAGCTCAGGATAAGAGAATCATAGAATCATAGAATAGTTAGGGTTGGAAAGGACCTTAAGATCATCTAGTTCCAACCCCCCTGCCATG
>WYDI02008804.1:72500-104907 GCA_009867235.2 Psittacus erithacus | reverse complement strand
CAACCTGGGGGGGTTTTTTTCTTTCACTTCTCCCCCCCCCCCCCCGGGGGGCGGGGGGGGGGGGGGGGGGCAGTGAGTGAGCTGTGTGGCAGGCCTAAACCACGACACTAAATAAAACCATTTTGCATCTCTGGAATAAGAAAATTCAGGGATCAATTTTAAAAAAATAGTTCTTATCTTCATTTAACTAAGACTTTTTAAGTCAATTTTTGAAACAGAAAGAAAATACTATTCCAACAGTGTTTTGTGATCTATTACAAGCCCATACATGCTGCCTTTCTAAATAAAAGAAAACCAGGACTGGTCTGAAAGTACACTTGGGGGCCTGCAATATATTTCGGCTTTCTGAAAAAACAGCTACCATACCTACAAGAGAAACAAGCTGAAAATGGAATCTGATTCAACTGTCTTCTTTGCAAGTTAGTCATTGAAAATCGTACAAGAAATATCACTTGAGACTACTATAAACTCAACAAAACTAAGTTTGAACTCAATCCCTAGTTTTTAATGGAAAAAAAAATCAAGGGTGAAAGTAAAATTGCTAAATACTTCAAAGACAGCACACAGGTTCAGCTGTTTTCAATGAATTGCTTTCAGATGCAGTTGCTGACTGAACTCTAACGAAGACTTATTTCATATATTCCTGCATTCAAAATAGAAAAGTTTTCACAGAAAATTGTTTTCAGTCCTACTTCTGTCATTCATTCATGGTCAAATAATGGCCCTCTACTGGAAGTCAGGCCCTGCTGCTTAGCCTCTAACTACCAGAGTCAGAGGGTGCTTCTGCGAGATAAGTTCTAGATGTGCATAACTGTTGGCAACATGGAAGATGTGTCTTGTTGCAGAAATGTATGAAGAGTGCTCAGCTTTTGGAACTTTTATTGAAATCTCATGATGGTTTATGCAACAGAATTATGCAAGTATGTGAACTTTCACTTGATAACAAAGCAGAATAAGATACTGTCATAGTTGTGAGGAAAACAGAAGAAAGAAACAATACAAAAACCAATATCACCATTTCAAAATGCTTAAGGAAAAAGAAAGCCTAAAACTCAAACACAAATGTGTTATAATCAACTTGCAATTATCCAACGTACTACAGATGTGAGATTACTTAAATAAAGCAAAAGTATGTGTAAACTACACTAAAAGAACACATTTTGTGTGCTTTTGAAGTAATTCACTTACTATCACTTGTAAATAGCTACCTATGGAATGAAGGAACAGCATTAAATTGCAGTGAGCAGAGCAGGCCTGACAGAGCAATATTTATTTTGTGTCATGTATTCTGTAGCTATGGGTAACACCAGTGGTGTGGGCAGCAGATGGCCTCCAGTTGAGCCACAATTCAGGTAATCTATTCACAGATAATTCAAATTAGACTGCTTTATAAATCTCAGGAATTTTAATGCAGTCTTATGACTGTTGAGTTATAGAGTTGAAAATATTACAAACTGTCAAAAAATACAAGCCACTCTCCAAAAACCTTCTCCCAATTAAATTCCCTTGGCTGTAACTTAGAAAAACTGTAACCCTTGTAAAAAACTTTTCACTGAATGTCTCCACCTATGTTTTTTTCCCTCCAGCTACAAGCCTGTGAAGGCTAGTAGTTGAGAAGTGAAGAAGTTGTGAGATTTGATAATTGGGTTAATGACAATAATAAAAGAAACCCTTGAAAAATTGAGGACAAAAATCTTTTATTGGAAAGATGTTTTCTTCCTCAGATGAATTATAGATCAATTCTGTGGAAAACACTGTTTGATAATTATTCTAGGGCTCCTATGATTAAGAAAACAGCACACAGCCTGTTCCATTTTAAAGTGTCCCTACACTTGTTTAAGCAGAAATGCAGTTAGAATAATTTTATGGCACATAAAATGAAAACAGTTGGCCCACCAAATAACAGTGAAGCAACATACACAGTTCTATAGATGTAGAGTATCATTTAGAACCCTGCTGTTTCATTTGAATTGCGTTGAATCTTTTTTATTGTTTTTTTATCTAGCCTAATTTGCCTAAACCTCTTATTTAATATTCCTCCTACTGTTTGTTTATTTCTCACTGAAAGAGCGTAATGGCAACAGAAATGGTAATATAATATAAATAAAGGCTAAAACTGGTGGCATATCTTCTTAGAAGTGTGAACATTTCTCTAACGCTTTCTACTCCAGTGCTTCAAGACTTTCTTTGTTAAGGGAGAATTTAATAAGACAAATAATCAGTCGTGAAGAATGAAGTAGAACTCCACTAGTGACTGCTGAGCCCAAATGATGCATTGTACAAGGAAGAAGACAACACAGTAATTCTTTGTAATAGAGGACACCAAAATAACTAGAAGTACACAACACAAGTTCTAAGCTACTATAATGAACTCCAGGACTAAAGACCAGATCTTAGGTTTTGATAAGGTTGTTTTTCATTGCTTCAGCAGCACACAGATGCCTAAAAGAAGGTTTAAATAGCTGGGAGGAAAGCTTTAAAATTAAAAGGATGCCCTGTGGCAGAGCCAGCATAGCTGGTTCATTCAAAATGGACATTGGCAATTCCCATATGTAGAAAAAGGTATTCCAAACAGCCTTAAGCTGACCTAAATTACACCAGTTTCATAAACATTGGGAATGTCTGAAATTTACCTCAGTTAATGCCCCCATTTTCAAATGCAGAGTCACAATGGGACATAAGTACAATTCTGGAGTCAAGTACATTTGTTAACACTCATGGTAAAAGAATGTAAAAAAATTAAAATATTTCAAAGAGCTGGAAAGAGAATAAAGCTCGATTTACTATCTGCATTTTGAAGATAAGAAAGTACATCGTACTTTCTTCCTGAATGGAACTATTAAATCTATTACAGAGGAAGCAAAGTGAAGTTTATAAGAATCTTGCCCTCTGAGAATTTCAATGGGTAAAAGCTGTGGAAATTTCACTTGACTGCCACCATTACGCCTACCACAAGGGAGCATTTGTAATATTGATTAAATTGGACATGGACAGCAAAAAAATGTGTAACATTTATCAAAGCCTACAAGTGCAAGAAAACAAAACCAGAAATTCCATTTGTTATTGTAGGGTCTACAAAAATATGATGAGATGTACCTTAAATGCAACAGAAAACCGTAGTGCCTGTGTATGTGTCAGTTGTTGGAGAAACCGCCATACCTAATTTTTAGTTTCCACAAACATCAACTTAAATCCAGAGCCAGTTCACCCTCTTAGAAGTTCCAGATACAGTTAGGAACTTGCCCCCTGTCTCCCGACCTGGGCAAGACATTATTAATTCTGCTGTTCCATCCATATTTATGGTTTTATGCTTCAATAATTAGACCTTAAGAAGGTTCACATGTATTACCTCCCAAACTGAAAATGGTTACAAGCAAAGTGGACTTAATTCCTTTCTAGCAAGCTGGCTTGTCCTGGTTTCAGCAGTAGCAGTCATTTTTCTCCTTCTTAGTAGCTGGTGCAGGGCTGTGGTTTTGACTTTCAGCCTGGGAACAACGCTGATAACACCGATGTTTTTAGTTGCTGCTAAGTAATGTTTACTCTCACCAAGGACTTTCTGAGTCTCATGCTCTGCCAGGGAGGAGGGGAAGCTGGGAGGAAGCAGAGACAGGACACCTGACCCAAACTAGCCAAAGAGGTATTCCATACCACACCAAGTCATGCCCAGGATGTAAACAACCCACATGTCCACAGTGCAACCAGTAACATTCCCCTTCAGACACCATGTATGCTGCCAAGATTTCAGACAGAAGTAGAATGAAAGCATCTATAACTCTGAATTGCCACGACAGCATTAGAGCTCAATTTTTTTGATTAAAAAATTCTATCAATATGGGGTTGTCAGCAAGTATATCTAGAAGACTTCAGAGGTTCTGTTGAAAACAGTCTTTATGGGATGAACCTGAATAATGAAAAACAGCACAACACCCATATTCCCCCAATGGTGAATAATATGTCAGATAGAAAAATGTCTTAGCTCAGCTACTATGTATCTATAATGTATTTATTTCATTGGAATCTTTATGAAAACTAAACATACAGCTTTGGCTATTGTTACTTAACCAGCTCAATGAAATAAAGGAAGAGGGACCAACAGGTGAACATTTTAGGTTTTAAAGCCAGCAGGACAAAATTATTGGATTCACAGCTACACTTAATATAGCTGAGTAACACAAACACTAACATCCAGTTTCTTACCCAGGATATCAAGTCTTGTACTGCTTAAATCTAGCTCATCTTGAACTAATGCTACTTTATAAAAAGAAGACAAAAGCTTATCAAATATTCCGGAGAAATCTTAAAAAATAGTAAATGTCAGTCCCTTATAACATACTCTGGAACAAAGTCAAAATCCTGCTAAATTCCTAGGGCAGAACACAACTAGAAGTTTGAATGTTTCACAAGTGAGTTTCACCAAAGGTATCATACACTGAGATTCCAGGCCTATGTGTCATACCCTCAAACATCTGCAACAGAACATAACATTCTTAATAAATGAGATAAATAAAAGCTTGCCTTTAATGAAATAATTCTGAAAATATATCTATTCATCCCCATAGATGAAAAGATGTGTCTGATCTTGTTTGGTGGGAAAGAAAATTTATAAGGGAGATTTTTCAGTTCTGTTAAAATACACCTGGAATATTTCCATGAGAAGACAACACATGAGTTCAGCAGTATGAAAATATATATGCCACAAAGATTTTGATAAAAAGGTGTGCACTCATATCTCCCTGTATACATCAGTAATAAAGAAAAAGCATTCTATTTTATCATATTTAATAACACACTAAAAAAAGCCACACATACTTTAGAGTTATGTAATATATTTCTATGTTTCAGTGGAAGGGAAGGTAACTACTTAGAAAATGTAGGTTTGCATTTTTAATGTTAAAATAATGCTAATTATATTACCACTTATACCACATTCTCATCCCACACTTGCAAATTGCTACAAACAATTAAGAGCAAAAATCCATTCAAGTTAACAAAATGAGAAGTTTTATGCTATTTCAGAGTATTTTTAAGTATGGTATGTTCTTAGCTTGAGTTGGTTTTCATCTGTTCCTGTAATTCACAAGTCCTCAAAATAACTCTGTAACTTTCTTTCTTTTTCCTTTTTTTTTTTTTTTACACTGTTTAATCGGGATGAGGATCTGAACTGTGAGTTTATCCAAACCAATCTCTTTTTAGTACTTCATTTTTTTGCCATGCCAAACCACTTCTGATGTTTTGAGCAAGGCAATGACAGCATACCTTCTTGTTATTATTTATGCATAGAAGGCCAAACCAAATGCTTGGGTGGGTCGCTGAAGACATGAAGTATGTAGTTTTTTCCATCCACAGGACCCCATTTACATTTAAATGAACTTGCTCCTTGTGAAAGATTGGCTCCAGCAGAGAATACCACATGACCACAGACACTGAAATTAAATCACAATCACGAGGATAGAAGCCACCAACATACTGCTAAAAACAACCTACATCACATATCTGCATTGCCTTATGTATGTCAGTAATAAAAAGAAAATGTTTCATTTTATTTTATAAGATGCATCCCACTATATTTTCTTAATCCGTGTGTATAATATGACACTGCTGCTCAAGGCAACAGCCAAGCAAGTAACACACAAAACTGCCTCTGCCACGACTGGATTTTTCATGAGCAGTAGAAAAATTGTCATGTGCAGCTCCAGGCTTTAAACGGATGATTTCTCCTGGCTGATGCTGGAGTGGCACTGACTTGACAAATGTGGGAAAGTCCTCAACTGTGAGATGGGGGCTTAGGTTGTGGGCTCTTGGTCAATTGAAAGGTTGCATTAAATGTAAATTATAGGACTGTTACTTAGATATATACCCTTCTCAACCAGGTGAAAGGCAAACAGCACCCTGCACTAATTCACAGATGAACTGGTGATAGGCTTGCTGAATAAGGCAAGCAGGCAAGCAGCAGGGAATTATAATCCTCATCTTTGAAGGAAGGAAGGAAAGGTATTTTTATATAAAACCATATTAAATTTCCCTTTTTAAGTGCCTCTACGTATTTCTCTTTTCAATTTATATGGAAAAGTATTAGTCAAAAATCTACAGCAGAACTGGCAGTAAATATCACAGTAACAATTGCTCTTTTATTAAATATTTATTGAAATAAATTCCCATGCTTTCTCATTTTTCTTCTTCTGCTTCCAATATTTATTTATAGCTGATTATTAACATCTGCCAGTATAACAGTTTCATCTGTACAGAAGCTGAAGGGTAAAAAAGTCACACACCCACTCTAACATGACCTGTAGTTAGACAGAAAACAGTTTTCCCAGTCACCACTTGGCTTCCTGTCTGTGACCTCTGAAAAGCATTGGAGGCCAGGGTTAATGGCCTTTCCAATCTCTGTGATAAGAATTCATTTTGTTCTATTACCAGCAGTTATCTCAGGAGCCTGCTGCATCACTTCAGCAGGGTTCAATCAATGAGAGGACCTAATGAAGTAACCAGCTGTAGCTCTATTTCCCTGGTCAACTCTATCAGACAAATAAGATCTATCAGTCACATCTTAAGGCCAATCCTAGAAACAGCATCGCACATGCTGAACCCATATGCATATGAACCAATGATACCTTTGCAATCTTCCCTTTTAATATGGCTTTTCTAAAAGATAAAGGAATGAAATGGGTTTGAAAGATTGCATTAAGAGGACAATAATGCTGGATTAAAAAATAGTGGATTTTCAGAACAGCAAGAAGCATTTGTATTAATAGCAAAAATAGATTAAATTATACTGGATGACAGATTTTTTTTCCCCAGGAAACTCCTATTTGCCTTAAAAAGTAGTCTTGAAAAAAAATATTTTTCTTATTATTTTCTGCCTTAAATTACTACGTGTCATAAACAGTTTTAATTATGGGACTTAATTTTTTGTTTGCCATTCAGAAAGGAAATAAAATTATGCTGATACTTTTCAGTCAAATGTCAGTCAAAATAATAGTAAATTTTATTTTATATTTAAGTCAGATCGCTGAAAATAAACATGCTACTTTTGACAAAATTGTATCACTATAATTTTGAAATTTTTTATAATTATCCTCTCATACGTCAAAAAAAGGCTTAATTACTTAGAAGTACAAACCTTCATTAAAATGCATTGGTTTTGAAAATTGAAAACTAAGGAAAATAATAATAAAGGACAACTTCAGGACTTCAGAGCTGTGTACATTAAAGTATGATTTTATAATTAGAGGGTGCAGGAGAAAAAAGCAATTCATATGCATGTCCGGTCTGACTTCAGCACTAGGTGTGACAAAGTTGTAGCAGGCCACTGTGGGCAAATTACTAAGAGTGTTGTGGGAATACAGGTTAGAAGAGTGTCGTATTTGCTGAAAAGTTGAAAGCCACATGCAGCTAAGTTTATGCTATTAGGTTAATCTTAACGAATCTCATGAAATGAAATTTGTATCCTTCTAACTTAACTGTGTGCTTTGTCAAATTGAAATGAAAAAAAGTCTGGCTATATGCTGGTGCAGAGAAAGAGAGATGAGATCCAAGAAATAAAGCTAAAATGATAACTATTTAAAGTGCATACACACTGTGCACAGAAATGTCTATATAATTAAAAGCTAAGCATCATTTTGCATATAGTAACATATCTGATGGATTATGACACACAAATTCCAGAGTACATGTGCTTCAGATAAGTGCTTCTCTTTTCCCTGTGTGCAAAACAAGAGCATTCTTCTTTTGCAGTCTGCCTGCATTAATAAAACAACAGCAATATTACTTGTACAATCAAAGGAAATCCAAGAAATCTTTCTTTTTTATTTTAAGCCACCTTAATGAAAAACAAGGGGAAGAATGTCTTTTAGTAGTGCTGTTTAGTATTTAAGCAGAACACATTTCTGCCATCAAAACCTTGGTATGTTTGAAAAGGACTGAAATATCTATGCCACATATGTAAACAGATAAGATTATGCCTAGCAGGCATTTTGGGAACATCTGTCAATTTTTTATGGAACGCACTGATTGTGGGCTATTGATTGCATTTAAACAAAGTTGTTTCAGAAAAAAATCAGCTAACAATTCGTGTAGAAAGGACTGATCAATATTTAAATGACTCCCTTTATTGATTTAAAATTAACTTTCAATTAAGAGATCCATAGGACTCTTAACTGCGACACTTATCCATTCAAGAGAAAATAAAGGTACATTTATCGATACACTTAAACAGCAGTGGCTGGTTTCCTATTGATTCAGTCATTTGCGCTGGGATTCGTTAGCGTCATCTGACTTTAACTCACTTACTAGGTCTTTGCAGTGTGTAATACTGCAAGATGCAGGAATGTACAAAACGATAGAGGGGATATGAACAAAATTTGAAGATGTATGCAGAGGTAAGTCATAATTATGCTTTTTACAGCTCCTGATGGAGGAAGAGCCCATTTAAAAAAATGCCTAGTTTTCGGTTTTGGCCAGAAAAAAAATTCTGTCAACTGAGTTGTTATGTACTGTTTGGAACAAGAAATGTATAAATGAATGAAATCTTTAATATCGATAGGTAACAGTTCTATTGGCTCCTATCAACTCTGACAAGATCACCTACTTGTATATATTGATTAACATATAATCAATAAGAGCTTTAGCTCATTGTTTGCAGAGTATTTTTAAGTGGCAGTATCAGGATGTGCTGCACATATATGTATGCATACATATGTGATATTTAAGGCCAATATAACTTAATATAGTAATTATGGAATCAGTCATCATATGGATTTTGAAAGACTTTGGAAAGTAAACATTAAGTGTGCACCTTTGTTTTAGAGAAAAACTCAAATATATTTGTACTAAACAAAAATATATTACAATAGCATAGCTATAACTATAAACATGTGCAAAAACATCAGCACACTTAGGAACACAAATTAAAACCAGGACTGTAATTACATACTTCATTATTTATACGTATTCTGGGTATTTTAGCATACTAAGGAAGCTGGACATGTAATCTCTATAGCTCATAATAGACCAAATTCATCCCAGGTGTCATTTTGCTGAAGTCAATGGACCTGGAACTGCACCTGGAATGAATTTGGCCCAATGCTATGGCTTCCTGACTCTCGCCAGCCTAGATTTACATATAAGATATAACACAAAAATGAAATAAAAATAGAAGATGTCCAGGAGGCATAGCATGTTTACAGAGCAGAGTGGTAATAACCTTGCCTGATACATATGTGGCAGTGCACCGCTTAGCCAGACATTCATTGGGAATGGGGGAGGGTTAACTCTGACAGTGGCTCAGGTTTGCCTGTGTCCCTTCTTGTCATTGCCTATTTCTTTCTTTTTCTCTCTGTTTTTGAAGCCTCATAGCCCAGAACTGTCCAGTGAAATGAAGCTGCCCTAAAGTGACCCATTTATTACCTATTCTTGCTGTGATATAATCTCTGGGAGGAAAAAAAATGCTGCAATGTAGTAATGTTTAAGCATTAAGACCTGTTCTGGTCAACTGAGATCATTCCTTAAACTGAGAATCCAAAATAGAAAGTATATAAAATCCAACTTGCATATATGATTACCAATATTTTCTTTCTAAAAAAAAAGATTTTGCTAACAAATCGGGTATTTGCACCTTGGTACCTTATTGTACTACGATGAGCTGCTGCTTTCATTATTTATTCTCTTCTCTGTCCACTAAATGTTAAATCATACTTATCAATGGCTCATTTGCAGAGTTATGATATGAATCAGTGATATCTTGGGGATCATAATAATGCATAAAACTGGTTATGACCTTTTGCTGCTGGGTGGGAGTCATGATCAGAAAGACTAGTGTGCAAATGCAAAGCAAATACCCCCTCCTAAAATATCTAAATCACATAACAATAACTAAAAAGTGCATGATGCCATTATTTCCAACTGGAAATTAAATGATTATACTAATTAAGTGATAGCAGGCGGCACAGGATGACTGCTACAATCTTCTTTGAAGGGCAGAGAGAGATGCATGATTCACTGTCTAAAACTGGAATAGTAACAATTGGCTTAAGCAGTATTCTGTCTCAAGATGCAGAATAAGGATCCACTTTGATTTAACACTTCCTTATCACATCAAAGAGCTGAAGAGGCATCTTTATAGATTGGCTTAGGAAAACAAAAAAACACCTGCTATTGGTTCAGCTTCTACTCTTGTAACTAACATTTCTTGGTATCACAGAATTACAGTATGAAATGAATTCCAACAGAATAATGTAAACCTGAAATACCAGCAACCTGCTTTTAAATCTCAACTGTCCTAAACTCGTCATTGCTGCTTTTAAATTCCTCAATTTAGAATTGCTGTAGGTGTGCTATTGAGTCTCTTAAGCTGAGAAAACTGGAAATGCTGTAGTAAAATAAATATTACTCTGGCATAAAAGTACTAAATACTTTTAAGAATACATGTGGTCATTAAATACACTTGAGTTTTAACTCAAATTCACTAAGCAGTATTTACACATTATTTTTACAGCAGGACTTGAAGATTATTCACAACTGCATTAAGTTAGACGAATAATCCTCTAGTCCCATGAGTCATTCCAGAGCTTGTTTTTCTTGTCATCTCTGCTCTATGTTCAGACTGAAGTAAGGCTAAGTCATCAACATCGATTAGTTTTCCAGATCAGCCATCATTAGTTTAAATACTATGAGATGTGGTTAAGAAGCTACTCTTTTTTTGGACTTCCATATGTTTCTGGAGTGTGACCTCACTTCAACAATGGCAGGGGAGCAGATCTGCTGAAGAAGAACCATGCTGTACAAGAATGCAACCAACATATGCCTAAAAGGCAAAACCAAGTGATTTTTATAAATGACAGAAAATAAATGTCATCTATTTTTTGAAAATCTCTTATCTGGCTTTATCTGCGTCTGTAGCATTCATTTCAGTTTTGTTATTGCATTTCTTGCTACAGATCAGAAGCACAGCTGATAAGACTTGAGTTTAGATATATTTGTAACATGCTATGATATCTTTACACTGTAGCTAGCTCATTTAAAAGATTACTGCCTTCTCCCTGTACATCTCCCAAACCATTACACGCGGCACAATTTCAGGCAATGTTTGTGCTAGCTGAATTTTCACAGGTGAATACAAGGGAAAGCCAGATAGGGTAGTTGAAGGTGAAAAACTACTTTATCCCCTAAGATAATGTTCTCAGTGATAGATGTGCAAACTAAGGATACCCCATTCTTCTTCTTCCACAAAAATTCACAGTTATATGTGCTATGGTAAGAGCAAGTACAGTGCAGAAGATGTATGTAGCAAGGACAGCTTACAAGCCTGAAAGAACACTTATTTTTCTTTAGAGCAAAACATGAAAGTTTGTGAAAATCACTCATCTTCATTATTTTTATGCTTTAATAGAACCAAATGGAATGGAACTAAACTTCTGATTACAAAAAATGCTTTATCTCCTCCATGAATACTAAACTGCTCAGCATTTAGAATAGTATCATTCAGATGTTCTTCTGTAAACTGACGTAACAGTTGCATCTTTTCCAGGACAAAAATTAAACAAATTTTCCGCAATTCACAACAAATACCTCTCTCTGTGGCTAAAATAAAAACCTTTACACATGCACCCCAGGACATTCAATTAGCTGCGCAAATGGGAATAATGGGAGACAGCTACTCAGAAGCAGCTATTGGAGACATTTGAACTTGTTGTTCAACTACAGAAAATAACATTATTGTATTATAGGTGTTAGGCCAGCTCTCTTACCCTCGCACGCCAACTGATTAGTTCAGCCTTAGCTGAACAAAAATCCTTAATCTTCTCTTTTTAATATTGAAGAGGTAAACCCTCTTTCACCTGCATGTGGAGTTTCCTTTTCATCAAAGCTCAGGAGATTCCAGCAACAAAATCAATGTATGCATGTTCAGAGCAGTTTTCAGGGTTTTGTAAGACAAATCTTTCAAATGGGAACTAGTTTAATGCTATTGAGCTGAGTTTCGATCTGACAGAGTGAGTGAACAACACAGAAACAGTTCACTTACCACTGCTCACACTACAGGAGGTGGCAATCAGGTGCAGCTCTGTACAAATACAGCTGTAAAATTTCTCAGTATTTCCTCTTACCCTATCTAATCCAATGTTAAATGCAACAGCACAGTGTTTGAACAAAGATTTAAGTAAGAAATGCAATTTATTTCTCTCTAGTAACGAGAGGCAGTTATGGTTTTCTCATTCAAACTAGTGAAAAATAAGGTTAGCTGCACTAATATAACAGAGTTGTGCTACTGCTAAACTGATTTTAACCGGAGCATTGTCAGGCCCTACATTCTAGCAGAAAGATATAGTTGAACTATAATCAACAAATACCCTGTTTTGCATTTCCCTCCTGTTTTAAAACCTCCAACAACTTGCTGTCTGGATATTTTAAGGAAAAAGAACACTTAAAAAAGATTAAAGGAAAAAGAACACTTAAAAAAGATTAACTTAATTTTATTACCAGACATTTTAGATTAGATTAACATAAGTTGTAGTACAGCTTTGCACAGACAGAATTATGTTTTGTTCCTATGCTCTGAATCTTTACATGCCAATACTACAACCAACTTAGGATTGAAGACATTTTATTCCTCTTCTGAGAAAATGGAATTACAGCCGTATGTACATATCACCATTTTATCATGACAGTCTCCATGATCCTACATGTGAACAGAAAAATGATCACTAAAAATTTCTTGAGCTATGTGGTATTTGGAATAATATGGTATATGCTTGCTCTGTACTGTTTATATTCCTTCCTTTTAATAAACAAATTAATGAGACTTCTAAAATGCTTAGAGTAAATATACTACCCAAGTGGCAAAGTCTAAGATAGAATGAATCAAACAAAAAGAACAATACTTTAAATTTGTATGTTAGAGTGACAAAATTCCCACACTACACACTCAGTTATGGCTTTTGCCAATTCCAGATTTATCAATGGGACGATGTTCTAAGTCAGGGGCTAAAAGGAATAGCATTTGCATTCATCTACTTTAAATATTAAGTTCTGGATTCAGAAAAGTGCAAACATCAACTTCTCCTGTCATTACACAGCTCAAACCCACAGGTCAAAGTAAACAAGAAATGTAATTCTGTTATTGTATTAACTCTATGTTAGCCCTGAATATTCCTCGTTTCAGGATGTGGAGGTGAGGCTACTGAGTTTCTGCTGAGGTGCTTAAACATCTGCACAATTCTGGCTAATGCAAGTATAAAATACACCTCTGTAATCCATTCAGAAATATTAGATGGAATAACATATCAATGCATGTTTCATACACTGTACAGTACAAAAAAACCCACCCTAGAATAAATTATAAGAGTAAAAAAAATACAAAATTCAATGTAGTTTCATCTTAGGAAATTTCCAGCAAGCTAGCGATCCTCCTTATATTAAAAATGTCTATTACCCAGTGTAATTGAATAAGTCTTTGATAATTACAACATCAGCATTTTAATAGTATATAAATAACCTCTCCCCTAATTACCATTTCGCTAAATTTTTCATCTATTATCACATTATGAAAGGAGGTTCTTGGTAAAGTACTTTACCCTTTCAGTAACAATTAATAATTTAATTAACATGCCATTTTTTTAAAAAACAAAAGCTTATGTAGAAAGAGCAAGGAGGTTCACAGTTGAAAGGATAGCTCTCTTTTATGCTCATGGCTTCATGGCTGTAGTAGTATAAATTTTTTTCATGGTTTATTTCTCTTTCAGCACAGCTTTTCAGTAGAAATGATACCTGCTTTTTGGTGCCATGAATAAAATCCTGTGCACATGTCTCAAAATACAAGTGTATCGATCTGGTTTGGGACTTAAGAAGATGCATTTCCCCATGCCAATTAATTTTTCACAAATAAATTTGTGCATTTGTTTTTAAAAGAACCCACAGAGATAGTCATGTCACCGCAGTCTTGACATTATGAAGTAGAGGCGAAATACACTGTCAAAAACAGAAACTGAATTTTCTCCCATGAGGCATTCAAAGAGTCACACCTTCCTTTTTGCCTGGTATCAGGAAAAGAAAGTGAGGTGCATGGCTCAGAAAAACACTGTTGGACAGAACATGTAGTCCTCACTCATGCATACCTGAGTAAGAAACTAAGCATCTGAAAAGCTTTGAATCATGGATGACCCTGCAGCATAACAACTATGTTAAGTGACTGTCTGACAATCACAATTATGGTTCACATAGCAATAATATTCAGAGAACATAATAAGAGCTGCAACATTAATGTTTTCAGTGCCAAATTTTGCTGATTTCCAGGCACTTTGTTTACCTCATGACAGAGAGTGCCTCAGTTAAACATATCTACTGTCAGAATTTCAAAATGTCATCTCGATTTTTACAGAAACCTCATTCTTTTTAGAAGTAATTAGCTGAGGCATAGTTTGTATGGCAATTAAAAACCACTTGCTTGCAGAAGTTTGCAAGCATTATGTAATTTTTTAAAGCTACACGTACACATGCATATTCTTGCCTTGAGCTTAAATACAGTAAATGTTGTAGTTGGTTGCACAGGAATTGTCTCAAGAATATTAAAGCAAGCCAAACATGATTGTATTCCAACTAAAACTGCGCTCTTTATACCGTGTATTGAAACTTGATAACTGTTGGTTATAAAATTCCTTTGATTTTCTGTAGGTAATAAAATACTTTGGCAATTACTATTGACAGCTCTGGATAATCTTGAAGGCTGCCTTGCCTGAAGAAGATGAGTGTTACAAATCACTCCACTGAAAGGGGGAAGAACAGCAGCAGGCAGCAGACAGGTTTCAATTTCACAATGCTGATTATCTCATTCGTGATTCTATGCATGCCTAAATCTGAGGATCCCTCAAGCAGCTATATGGACTTCTACTCTTAAAATGCCTATTACGCTTTCATACTTTTTCCTGCATCCTGAAGAGTGCCATTTCGCCAAGCTTAAATAGCAGAAAATTGCACTGTTTTTCCTCTGCCCATCTCCTCAATCTCTATTAACCTGCACAAGAACAAAGAAGTATGATAGTCCAGCTATAGGTTGGGAAATAGGTTTGAAGTTGTTTTTCATTTACGGGTACCTATCTTCCTGATTCATAATTGTATTTGAACAATAACATTATTTTAATACATTATCTAATGACTGAAAGCATAGCCTGTAATTAACTCTATTTATACTAATAAATACTCTGTGTGTTCAGAAATAGATGCAGCTATTGTTTACATGGGCATCAAATGACACCATAGTGCTGTCAGCATGTGCCAAGGCTTAAACCAAAAGGAATAAAAAAGGAAATAGTGAAAAATGTTGGGGGGTGTTGGGGGGGTTTTTTTGTTTTGGTTTTTTTTTTTTTTTTGGGGGGGGGTATTTTTTTTTTTTTTTTTTTATTTAGGCTACAAGAGTAGCAGAAGCAGCTACAAGCAGACAGGAAAATTGTTGAAGCACCTGGTTCTAATGCTTGCAGTAGGCCTTTATTAGATGTCATAAACTGAATGATGCATTACTCTGTGGATGACTTACAGCCTGCAAATGTTGAGGTAAAATGGAGGACAAAGAATTCTTTTAAAACAAAAAGGTTAAATGTTCCTTTTCAATCAAACAGTACTTATTAAATGGAGAAATCATAATAGGCTCAGAGCTATTGGAGACTATTCTGTTATTTTTTAATGTATTTCTGTATTACCTTAACAAATAAAATGTATTTTACTTTAATAATTCACATTTTATGTAAAAATGATTTACAGCCTATCCTACATTTCACCTGTATTATCAAACAAAGGAAAAACATTTAAAAATCCTATTGCTGATACAGGTTTGGCAGCCCAATCTCAAATCTAAATAATTGCATTAAAATCCATGTAGGCCATCAACCACCAACAACAGAAAGGTAATTCTGTCCATCAGAAAATGTTTAAAAATAAGATCTGCTTTGCATTTAAAAAGGTAAAAGAATGTTTTCCAAAATGACAATTGCTGGTTGGCCATCGATTCTGAGCTTTAATCTCATGGCCTACTCAAATTTCCCATTATGTCTGAGGGAGGCTTAGGGGGATAGAAAGGCTGAACTGTGGGCCTTCAACAAAAGTGGAGGGGGGTTACAGCATTAAGAAACACAGCTGTTGCTCACAAACTGCAAATGTTAGAATAACTTACTACTAGGTTCGCGTTTGGTTTGGGGTTTTTTTTTCTTTTCCTTGCTGCTAATAAAAACTTAACGTGTTTTGTATGCTTTCTATAAACAGTGCACTTAAGTTTTATAATCTAGTACATCTTATTAAGCGTGAAGTCTGCTGATCCCTAAATTATTCATAACATGGTCCAGACTGATTAAGATTGGCTTGTTAAGGAGCACAAGAAGCAATTAAACTGACAAGGCAGTGCGGCCTTGATGTATACATTTATTATCACAAGAATACCCAAAGTGAATGCCCTTATTAAGCAATGAATTTCACCTCACTGGCCTTCTACCATTGCTGCCACAGGCAGAGAGAGCTAGGAACAACATGTCAAAAGCTAACTCTGAGGAAATGCCTATCTTCAAGTGAAACCGATTTTGTAATGAACCTTTCAGTTCACTCCTGAGGTAATAAATCCTGACTGGTGCATTAATTACTTGATAACATCCCATCAAAATGCAAATGCAGCACTTGACCCATAGGAATGGCTCACTAGCTGTTAACTCTTCAGGGTATACATAAATTGTCTGTTTTCTTTTATCAAACAGGGCATTTATTTCCATCTTGCCAGGATGAATGTCACTCCTGCCACCCTCGGCCCCTCAGTGGCCTGACACCATCATTTGCAGAGGACTGTCACTATGTGCCGACATCCTAATTGTGCTACTTCTTTGCTTTGTACCTTTGAGGGAGAATTTCCAGCTCCCCCCCCCCCCCCCTTTTCTGGAGGAATCTTGCATGTCAAGGACAAAGCTGTAATAGCGTTACAAAGAATGACCCCCACCTCTAAAGTACACTAATCTTTCTTTTCAATGGCAATACATTAAACAAGGAATTTAGTTCCTTGAAGTGATTAAATAAAAGCTGAACATATCTATGTGAATTGCTACCCAACGTAGGCGAGCATGCATGTTTTTAGCGAGAACACCAAAGATATATTTACATGTTTTAAAAACGCTTCCTCAGTCTCTTCAATAAGTGATCAATTTTGAGAGTCCACAAGCAAATAATAAGTCAAAAAGTAAAACAAAGTGCATTTTGTAGCACATATTTATCAACGGTGAAATATGATGCATCACATTCTTTTTTCATTGCTGAGAAAATAGGCTGCTTTAATTACAAAAACTATTTCCACAATAAATGTTAATGAGAATCTGCATTTTATGTTTCTCCACTCAAAATGCTAATCTACATCAGTGGGTCTGACTCTCCCACCTGGGTCAACCTGCTTTACAGTTTTTCTGTTTGTCTTGAAGGCTTGGTAAAAATCCTTAATTCAGGTTACTAGGCAACCCTGCAGGTGAGAAAATATAATGTTTGGCCTACTCCATTTTCAAATACACACAGTAGCCTAATGCCTTCCAAATAGACTGTGCAAAGCATGCACTGATAATTCCCTGCTACATTTTCTAAAGGCGAGGTCAGAAGAAAATTAATTGATGCTGAAAATAATGACAGGAGAAGAACCACTGAGACTTGGTGTGACTGGCATGTGATGATGTTAGCAAGAATCGCAGCATGTGACTGGACAGTGTGATAAAAAATATACTTTATGTGAAGGAAAAACAAGTTACAAAACTTAATTAGTTTTTGACACTTCTTCATAAGTTATTATCTTTTCATTTGGAACATTGCCTTGGGACATCAATACACAAGAAGAAATGAAACATTCTTACTGTAAATCTGAAGGAAAAAAGATGACTTTATATTGCTCCTCTCCTTTTACATGTCTTTTTGAATAAACAAAATATCCACCACAGCCTAAGGTGTACAAGCCCCTGAAGATGTTTCTGCTGAGAGCATAGGACAGACTTGTTCGATGCAATAATCCTGTTACAACTGATTATTCAGTCTCAATTTTAAAAATAAAGGGGAGGAGGACTGGAATCCAAAATGGTCACATACACAAAAAAAACATAGATGAGAAGCAGTTAAATTATAGCACCTACAGCAATAACGCTTCCTGTACAGCAAATGTATTTTTAATTTTTTCCACTAAGGCTTATACCTAGAAGTAATTCACACTGATTACTAAATAACCCTTGTGAGTTGCTTTGTCTTTTGAATTTTAAAAAATACACTTGCCGTGAGCAATGAATTTCATAAACCACCAGCTCTCATGCTTGATGAATCATTCTTATTTTATGCAGTGCTGTGTGATAGAGAACTGAGATAAAATATTCTATCCACAAGCTATTCAGTACAATTTATCATCAGCGGCTCACTAGGTCCAGTGATAATACCTGGCTTGCAGATTGCAATGATCAGATTCTGTTTTTATTTCAAACAAGAGCGATCCGAATACCAGAGTTTTTAATTTACATACATTAGTGAGGTTCAAATGTGGCAATAGCTACAAGCAAATTCACTTGGAAACTGAATGCTCGCCTTGCATAATGGGTTCCCTTTAGCTATTACTCACCAGTGAAGTACCTAGATAAAAATGAAAACAAAGAGGAAATAAGGGAAATCATGATACAAACACCATACTGTGGACTAGGATAATTACTGAACCACAGCGAAGGTCACGTTTATATCTGTTTTAGTAATGATTTCTTACACCTTCCCTTTGTATTGAAAGCATAAATGCCATCTCTTTTCTACATTATTACACTACTGAATTGTTTGTATTCTGTAGTTTTCCAAAGTTCATCGCACTATCATTAATAAAAGTTTTTTCTTGGTGTAAATTGAAATAAATGATATACTGGAACAGCCAATAAATACATAAGCAACTTCAAAATCTCTGTAAATTACTCCAGCTTCAGCATTTAGAAAAAAACAATGGGCTAATAATAAAACACCTCTTATAGCTATATCACTTTTATACTGACCATAGTATTGAGCTTCAATTCCCAGCAGCGTCATTACTAGACATTTTCTGCCACCTTTCTAAATCTGAAAAGCTTCCTACATTTAGTGAAGATTAGGTAATGTTACAAGTAATCAATAACAGCTATCAATTCCATACCTTGTTCAGAAGAATAACTTGATTAAAAGTAAGTAAAAAGGATGGTTGAATATGCTTTAAAATTATCTGATTCTTCTAACTACACCATCATGACAAAAAGTATTATTCACAGGCCAAAGAGGTAGGTTTTAGCAGCAGTAAGATTATGATTCAAACGAACAAAAACCAGAATATACTAAATTAAGTCTGACACACTATCCTTATCCTATCGCATGGCAAGGAAAAATAAAATAAAATAAAAATTAAAAAAAACAGGAGAAAAAAAAAAAGGAAGGCAAGAAGCACAAATGAAAAATATCTCAACCTCAACTTTGATTTCTTGGACTTTTCTTAGTTTGTGACAAAACCTTAATGCTCTTGCCTCTGATTTTTCTTTCTTTCTAGATTTTTTTTTTCCTCTTAAATAGCAGGTTATTAAAAAAATTTGTTGAAAGACAGAAAATACTGTTAGTTACTAGCAACACACAAAAAAACCATTGTGAAAGCAGTCATCCCAAGCTCAGTCACACACATACAGAGACAGATAAGATTTCATTTATTAATGACCACAGGTACTTCTCTGCATATGTGCAGCCCTTAGTGCACACATATAAATAATGGCCACATAAGCCTAAATATATTTACACAAATATGATCTCAATTATTTAGGTCCTTTCCCATAGCACACATTTATGACCTTGCAATTCCCTGAATCTAAATCCTGGATTTTGGCAAGTCAAGCAACTTAGAAGAACTTCTAACCTTCCACAAAAGGCACAAAAGAAAGGAAGTGTCCTGTTAGAGACTTGCGTTTAAATTAGTTCCCCATATTCCCTATTTTCTAACTCTGCACCCACAGCCAGACAGTTTCATATCCCTCTACTAGAACAACTCATTTGCCTCATTACCAGTGGGGAGTAGCAGTGAAGTGGTCACTAATCTGAAAATGTGTTTAATCTTGATTAAAAAATTGACAGAGGGGAAGATGAGATCCCTCTCTTCATCATTCATCCATGACTGCTGAACATGGCTGCATGCAATACCCCTAGGACTGGCTCTGCTGAAGGTGGGAGGGATCTCTGCATCCACGATGCCTTCACATTGCATTGAAGTTCCTCTCCATTTGCCCCTCTTGAGTGCTTTCAGTGCAATGGAAAAACGATGGGTAGCAACTCCCAGTTTAATGCAGCTTCCATAAGAAAGCTGCCAATCCTTAAGAAGCAAAAGTCACTAGGCAGTGTCCTTTAAAATTTTAATCTAACTTATGAATAAAATCACAGACCAGATATTGTTCTTCAGCAAATGGAGGGCAAAAATCATCAGTTAAACTGCTGAAATAGCTGCCAGCAGATGCTGTTCTTGGTTTTGGAGAATAAACTTCTGTAGCCATACAGATCCACAGAAAGTTAGAAGTCCTTCCTTCATATAGGGAAGGCCTCTTCTCTGCTGTATCTTTCTGGTGAAATGACTGTTTCTGAATCTGGAATTACTTATGCTCAGAAAGGTAAAGCTCACCCCTGCTTCTCAGAAAAAATCAAAGTATGTGGATAATCTAAAAGAAAATAAGGAACTTGTAATATGAAATACATAGTCAAAGAACTATGAAACACTATTGGCTGCTATTTCAGCTCATAGACTAAATGAAATAATTCTTGATCACTGTCACTGTCACAGACTGAACGGTCTAGCACCAGCAGTCTTATCCTATGTTGTAGCTCTATATAGAAACTCATTAGTCTCTTGCAACTGTACTCAGTTTGGGCCCTATTGTAGAATTTAAATGTTTCTATTGCTTTAGATGCTGTCAGAGCACAAGAAGCACTATGCAACATTCTGCAGTTTCGGTAATACTGTAATTACCTTTGTGTGATCATTCAGAAGAGATTTCCTTAGAGATCTAGTAACTTTATGGTGTTTCTGAGACTTCAACCTGGTTCAAAGTCACTACAGTAAAAATATTCTTAACTAGAATTGAAATTGCAAAGACCAAGATGAAAAGCATATAAGAATTAGAACCTCTTTTTTTTTGAGAGAGAGAGGGAATGGTGTAAGGCAGGAAGGAAGAATTACTTCTTGCCTATAGAAGAACAAATATCAAACCTCAAGCCAAAATCAATTACATTAAAGAGCTTTCAAAAAATATTAAGTATACATTACATCTATACCTTGACAAACTGATCATCAGCAGAGTCTTAGCTTGCTACAAGTTTTAGATCATCTTACCAACTCTCTGAAATGCATTTACAGTGAAAGTAATTTCTGCTGCAGTAGCATAAAGTGTGCTTCCATGCTGCAGCATGTGACACTGGCTGATAATAAAGGATCATGGTGTGATACCATGCAACTTCTATAGCAATTTCAATTACTTTACTTAATTTACAAAATAAAAATAAAAAAAATTGAGTTCCAGATCAAGAACTTATTATATTCTGGCATGAAGTTTTCTCAGTGAAATGTCATCAAACAAATCAGAGAATTAAGGGGATTCTGTGGAACTGATAATGCTGACGTCTGATGCAATAAGTTTAATTTCTATTGAAATAGACCAAAAATGCTGTGCCTAAAGCATTATAAAATGTTTCTCATGTGAGAGTGAATTTCTGCTAGGAGACTGGGGGATGGGATGAAGAAGAGTGAGATGAAGGAAGGAGGACAGAGAAAAAAGGAACTCGTTTGATTGCGGACTTGAGTTTGCTCTTCATGAAATAAGTGATAAAATTCCACTAAACTCAATGGCATTAGGGCAGATTTTATGAGAAGAGCAGTATTTTAGATAATCAGATACTTCTAGCCAGAACAAAAAACACTCTACGTTTTGTTATCACCCTCTTTATTTTTCTGAATACCTGACTCATTCTCTGTCATTTTCTCCACAACAAATCCACAGAGTGAAACCCTAAAACAATCATTGCAAGACTGAAGGATACAATAGTTAACTTCCCTGATTATCCTACATTTAGAGGAGGAAAGAATCTGACAAATAATCCCCAGTGCCATTGTGTGGCCATTACAGCGTCCTGCAAGCCTGGACAACTTATTAGGTCAGACGCTAACTTCCTAAGTAGAAAAATGATGTGGTCGCCTTTGTCCTCTCTGCAGTAATGGCTGGAGTCAGTACTAATTAAGGCCCTGCGGCAGTGTGGTACAAGAGAGGTCAGAGACTTCTTTCTGACACCTAAACAGTGCTCAGCTCAAAGGAACTGCCCCTAATCTGAAATGATGTGATGTAGAGCTGGCCTTTCAGCTTCACTGTATATTTAAAGGAAAATGACAGTTAATGACAGGGGTGTCAAAAACGAGCAGACGGAGAGGCTAAGGAAAACATAGCTCTATGGTAAAATTTACTTACAGCTCGTCAGTGTGCTTAGAATTAGAGCTACTGCACAAATGTAGATGGTTTGGATACCTTTCCAAGTTTGTCGAAGTAGAAAAAAATTGCCTTACGCACAGAACTAGAAGAAAGGCTGTTGACAAAGTATACTTATTTTTCCATTATTGTGCAAAAATCAGTACATACATACCTCCCACAACCTACCTTGCCTTCAGTTTTCTGTTATTAAAATAAAATATGAAAATAATAAGAAGAACATTTAATCCTATTCCGTGGATTACTACTTTCCATTTTATCTTGTTGGGAGTAACCACTGCCATAATTAATCTTCTAGTCATTTTCTTTCTCCCCTTCAGGCATGGAACTTGGGAAACAAAAGCAATATTCAAAACAGAAATCAAGATTTATTGTCAGTTAGTCATAATAGATAGACACCTGCACAGATTACTAATTACTGCAAAACCATAAGGTCTGCTGGCACAAATCCTTTCCCATTCTCTCTTTTTATCCACCCTTAGTGACACACCTGCAAGCCTTTAATTGATGTTGTACTTATCTCAGGAGTCCTTGTTAGCATTGTATTACGGCGTCATCATTCACGATGCTATAGTTAAGGTTCAGTCAGCATTGCCACTGTTGAGGCTTTCCTCCCTCCTTCCTTACTTTTCCTCCTTCCCCTCCAGCTCCCTTCTCCCAGGCTTTTAAAGAAAATTTGCTCCAGGCTAGAAGCTGGGTAGTGAGGTCTCAATCCAGGCTCATATGATTCTTTTAATCAAACTAGAAAGAGAACTGGTTTGGAACGTTTTGGAAAGTTATGTGTAAAAAGTAAAACAACAACAGCAAAAAAAAAAAACTGAAATTTTTCAGACTCACACAGTTGAGCCATTTCTTTGATACATATTAAAATAATAAAAAGTTAGCAAGTAATTGGCCCACCACAGGGAATTGTAATATCTGGTATTTCACTCAAAAGTCAAAAGGGATGAGATCCACAATCATTAAAGAAGAGGTTTTGAAACAAGTACTGCAGCGACTTCCTATAAAATATACTAGTAAACATTCAGAATATGAATGCAAAGAAATTATCACGCAGAGCATAGATAATGTAATTTCTGCCCCAAAATGGCAAATATCATTTAATATTTTTGCTTTAGTTGTTAGCAGTTCCTATCCATATGTTCCAGTGGACTTTAAATTATTTGTATAAAACTGCTCAATATTATTATCTTTTTTAAACTAATTTGAATAATTAATATATTCAGTGTTATTGTTGAGCGTCCATTACAGATACAGAAGTTGACATCTATCTATATATGTCCGTCTCTATACGTGTAAAGCCAGAAGGACAGTCAGTTCAATCCATGGCTCTGCCTAAGATAAAAGGGAAAAATTTTTCATATAAAATAGGGGAAAATGAAGGAAATTCAGTTTGCCTAAGTCCTGTGTCATGCACCATCTGACAGAGACAGAGCTTTTTTCTGTATGGGTTCTCCCTGCATAGTACGGGCCTTAGTTCAGCAAGGTGCTTTAAGAGTGAATCACATTGATTCAGGATAGTGTTTTACATTTCTTGTTGAAGCAGGCCTAGACACCCTATCCAGAAGAAGTATTTCTGTTCCTATCCGTATCTTTCTCCTCAAGGTCCATTAGAATTTAACTTACCATTCAACATGTTGCTGTAAACAAAAAAACAACAAACATACAAAAAAAACAAAACTGAAAAAAAAAAAAGAAAAATCCCAACCAAACAAAAAAACACCCCAAAACAACGCAAAACAAAGCAACTAGCTCTAATGTGACTCTTAATTTTGCCTAGTCAATAGATTCTAATTAAAAGGTTAATTGTGACCTTGATGATTCATTGAATTCAAACCTTCTTCTATTGCCAGAACAATTTGCCCTACAGGAGAAGTCAGCAGCAAGGACATGGAGCCTTTTCTGTGGCATCCTGGACCAGATATGGGCTCAGTATGTGCCATGATGCCTACAAGCAGCTATTGCACTGATTCATTGACAGATTATTCAAAGAACTTGATCTTACAGTTGCTTGCTGTGGAAAATGTTAGTTGAAACTTCAGTGAAGTGAAGCTGACATGAGTGAAAACTCAAATCCACTTCTTCTTTTTTAAACAGTGTAGCTGATTCCTCCCTCCCAATGAGCAGAGGTGACTCCAGCAGAGAAGAGTTTGGCCACAAGGATGCAAGCCTTTGTCTGCAAGGCATCTTTGGATGGAACACTGCCCCGCTTGAGTTTCCTGGGATTTATGTAGACTTCAGAAGAATTTCTTGGATCTTAAACTCCCCTGTATCTCTACTTCTCTGCACAGCTCCTACTCCGAAGCTGCAATGTGTTTTGCATATTTTGTGTACTATAAACTGATATTGTTCCACAGGCCTAACTCAAGGTAGGCCCTGCAGCACTTTTTGCAATCTGAGCCTGGACAAATCCTACAAACAGCTGTTCTACTTCAAAACATATTGCTTAGAAACAAAGTGTTAGATAAATGTATTTTAAAACAACTAGTACCCAACACAAATCCAGCCTAGCTACATTTCTGCCATTTCACAATTATCTAGACATGTCTATTTTCCTCTGACATCCTCATTCCCAGCAGGTTTTGGAGCCCAAGTCACACTTTCCCTTTTCCTACTGTCCCTCCTGAGACATTCTCAATTATTAAACTCTGTAGGTATTCTTTGTTCTCCTGTGCTCACAGCTTAAGCCTGGTCTGCTGAAAACTAGATGTCTGGAAAAGTTGCCAGAAGCTGGGACGCTATGCCAGGGAAGCATGACTATATGCTTGACCTCTTCCTCTGTTTGTTCCCTTAGCATCTGCTACTGGCGGCTGTCAGGTTCCTATTACAAAACCATCTACTAGTGCCAGCACTGTCTCATAACCAGAAGTATAAGCTGGTAAAGAACAATCTGAACCTATTTTTTTCCTTTCTGCCTGTGTTTAGTCATATCTGTTGATTGAAAATCAACATAACCAAACATTAAACCTCATCCCAGTAACCAGATGAACACACAGTTTCCATGAATAATAATGATCTTGAGGGCATCTCAGAATCCACTGAATGGCTAACTTCCGTATTTAATTATGGCATATGAGCTGAAATCTAAATTTGCATGAGCTGGAATATAGATCTGGGATAAATATTTGTCCTCAATCTATAGTGGATGTATCCATATACTCTGAAGTAGGTCTGCCACCTCTACACTGTGTTCCACTGCTGATACAGATGTGACCCAAAACAGATGGGATTGGATTCTTCACAGAGAAAGGCACTTTACATGTTTCTTCTCAAACTGAAATTTCACTTCTCTTGCAAATAATGAGGCAAAATTTGGGGGACTGCTGGAAGTCAAAAACTCCTAGGAGACCTACTAATTCACTTCTAGGAATGGGGAGCATTTAGAAACACATTTTTCTCTTATGGATTAAATTCACTACTTCCCCGATTGCCAGAGCAAAGCCTAGAGGCCAGCTAAAACCCATTCAAGCTACATTTTGAGGGCTTAAGTGAGGCTTAAACGATGCCTAGGTTTTGCACTAGCCTTCTGCAGAGAGGATGAATTTTACCCTAATGTAAACGAATCAGTTTTGATGTTCTCTCTTCCATTTAAAATCAGTGAATTATTAATCTTTATGTGTACAGTAACTTCTTGAAGCATATTTTATATGCAAATTCATATTAACATCATAGCAACATCTATAATACAGACTGAAATAAATTATGAGGTACTGTGTAAGGGATCCTAGCCATTATGACCTATCAAGTCAAAAATCCAATGAAATTAAAAAAGAAATATTATGTGCTTTAAATACATATTTACATAATAGACTGTAATGGCTCAGAAAAAAAATCTCTTACAGCATGTAAATAATGCATGTTTTTAGATTTCTCTAAATACATATGCACATGTATTTACATATTAACATGACAGGTTGCAAAGATACTAAATGAGCTGGTTTGTATGATCTTGTGCACTACGTGAGGGTTTTTACACTTAGAAGAGAAAAATTTAAATCACAGATACACGCCTTATATTCAAGCAAACACCTGATTTCCTACTTCTCCTGAAAAACTTAGCACTTATACTCAATCTCAGGTCAATGTTCTTAGGCTTTCCAACAATTTATTGTAGATATTTTTAATTCAAAATCTTTACAGTACCTACATGTTGACATACTACCAGCAATGCCACTAATCTACAGCAAGAAGAGATGGTAGCATTTACAGGTAAAAAATTCAGATTTAAACCCTGAAATAAATTTCAGCTGGCAATAGATTTTGTGATTTGAGTTATAAAAGGCAGAAGACTGATGATTAATTTGAATGGATATTCTGAAAATGTTTACCTTGCAAAGGCCGTAAGTTTATGAAAACACACATCTACTGCCTGTCATGCCACTTCAGCATCACTTGTCTCATCAAAGTTTATACTCCTAATTCACAAACCTAGAAACACTGAAATGTGGACAGCATTTACTTGAATGAGTAGTGACACAGAAGCCACTATAAACCCTTTAGTGAGCAGAAATTACTTGCATATTAAAGCATTGGCACCACCTCTCTTTCCTTTTAGCGACTTCAACAAATATTCAGATTCTACGTCACATAGCAGGTAGCTAGACAGATCAGTAGACACACAGACAGACAGAAGAACCTATTGTGACTCCATCTATGGGTTTACACAAGATTCTCTCAAAGGCACAAATGAATACTTCATATTGACTGTAAATAAGTTCTGGTGCATCACTTAGCTACAGCCTGATAGGAAATTTGTAGCATTTGTATAACATCCACTCCTCATACTGTTAGTCAACTGAAAGTCTTTGTATTTGAAATAAAAATAATAGCGACAGTCAAGTATGCTAATGTCCATAATCATTGTAAATTATAACTGTAATTGATCACAAATCTACCCATGAAAACATAAGATAATAATTTAGCTTTATATTACTATTCTCAGAGAATAATATTCATAGGAAACTTAAGCAGTATAGGGATTGCAACATATATTCTAAAAATAGAATGCTTAGGGATTTTTTTTTTTCTTTTTCTAAATGGAATATTTCCATATAAAGCACCATGTGTAGAATTTTCCACTCAGTTTCTGTTGTTGAAATTATACCAGTCTCGCTTTAGAGTTAGTGAAGATGCACACAGTGATTTTAATTCTGAATGGACCACTGCAAGGTGCCAGGAAAACAATAGCTTTAGTCTACAAATAATAGCATCCAACCACAGGGAAGAAAATGTACCCTCCCTCCTTAAATATGTAGTTAAAATAATGCTGAAATTGCAGGTGGTTGCGTATCTTTATGATCTGGACTGTGTGCCTCATTTTCATTTTCTCTCACACAAAGACAGATTAAATGCGTAAAGACAGTTTCTTACAGTTTGAGATGGATGAACAAAAGGAAGCTATGTTATAAATTAATATGAGAAGTCAAAGATTTGTTGACTCAAGCTGCATTAAGAAATATGTAATTCTGGATTCGCTTTTAAAGAAACTGCAATCTCATCAAAATGTCTTTTATACAAAAAGCAATATTCAGGTTTTAGGTTTTGCCAACATGCACAAAGATGAGACATGCTATGGACATTAATTTTTGCTCGCTTATCTTACATTAGGTCAATTTATATTCACAATCCCAAATTTCCATAATTGTTCACAATTTGAAAAAAGGGAACAGGAAAATGAATATAAAAGAGACAAGTAATTAAAGAGCTAATGTGAATACTCAATTTTTAGAAATATGTGATGACAAATCTTTTGTATTATAAAACACATATTCTGCCACGAAAATTGATCAGAATGATGATATCAGCACAAAGAATGCATTCAGATACATAAAAATCTTTGGCTGAGTGTGTTAAGGACTCGGAACCGAAATTCCAAACTCCGTGTGTGTCGTGAAGGTTTAGCCATTTCTTGGGTCTGGGGGGAGGGAGGGAGTGCTGTTCCTTGTTTTGGTTTTGTTTGTGGGTTGTGGGTTTTTTTAATTTTTTCCCAGTTATTAGTGATCATATGGTTCCTCCAAAGATTAAAAAAAATCAAACCAAAACAAAGCAAACAAAACATAGCCTTTAAGTCTATAAGTAAAACTACTGTATTCCTTCTGTACATTCTAACTGCCTTCCAAATAATTACAGAGTGGAGACTTGGCTGTCATTCATGTGTATCTATTCCATTGTGTGAAGAGAAAAAGAAAATGGTTGCCCATACATTAGCACATCACCCATGGCTAGTGCAATGACAAGATAGATTAGGATGTATATTAAATCTCACACATGACTGCCTTTCTGTATCAAGGTAAAAAATACTTGCTCTTACATACATTAGGGACTAGTGTTGGACTGACATCTACATTAATATTGACAGCATATCAACATTTTTTACATTAACTGAGTCAATAACTAGTCTAAACCTGGTAAAACTTAGATAACAAAAATGAAGAAAATATCTAGCAAGCAGCATTACATTCTTCTATCTAAGAAAAGAAAATTAACCCCTAAATACTGCACTGCTTTTCTGAATTATCAATCCTACAGCAATACAAGCAATACATCAACCAGTGTATACAGCTGTGACTTGGTAATCCAATCACATTTGTCAAACAAGAATTCTAGTAGATAAGAAATGCTTCTAGGAAAAGAAAACCCTGAACAGACAATAACATAAATATTATATACATAGAAGGCTGATTATAAAAAGCCGGATTAGCATCATTGTATTACTTCACCTCCTAAACATTACTTTCACAGACATAATGAAATTGTCAGGCAGTAATCCCACTTCCACAATAGCTGCTTGTGACAAAGGTGCACAAAACCAGCACAAACTCAAGACTATTCTCCTATTTTGTAGGGGAGTTAAAATGTTGAGATTTTTTTGTATTTTCCATGTTAAGAAATACCTTTAAATCAAAAACGTTGTGTAGGTTAGCTTAGGAAAGAGATTTCATGATTTACTTTTGCTGTAAAATCTCCAGTAAATAAGCAGCCATTTCTCATTCCAGGCCAATGCCTTGGTTTCATTAATAATTAAATGCTGTTTTCCAGTGATACCTAGCTATTTTATACTCTGGTCTTTGAAATATCTTATCTTACAAATGAAACTCAAGAAATACTATTAGTGCTTTTAAAGTGCCCATACATGTTATTAGCATGTACATGAATGCTGGGAGATAAAAATGTTCATTCTCCCAGATTCACTGTGCTCACCATGTTAGTGAAAGGGAAGAAATGCCAGGTAATTGATCCACAAAAATTTTTTGAAACAGTGTCCATTAGAATCAGTTGTTGGCCCAAACCTGCTACGGAAATAGTTATCATTTCAATCTTAGCAATTAGGTTGCTACAGTTAGACGCATCCCAGAGCGTTACTACTCTGCAGAAACAAAAGCATGAGGCATCTATGCAAAGTTTTTAGATTTATTTTAGATTTTAAACACATCAGGTAGCAACCAAAACCACACAACTTTCAAGTGTCATTCATTTCAGAAATCAGAGAAGCTTCTGTTTAATCATCTTTCTCACTAAGGGCTACCTTTTCCCTTGGTTTTAGTGTACTGTCGAAGACGATGAGGGTTAAAATTATGTTCTTGGCAATATTTATCTCCAAATGATACCATCTTTCATTTATGCAAGTCCTTGAGAATGGTGATGAAACAGGCCATGAAAAATATAGGCTTCTGGACATGAGCTCTTCCATCAGGCAATACTATAGGTAAACAATAGGCAGGAAGAAGAGGTCTCTCTCTACTGTTCTGCTAATGCTCTTCTAGGCTCTTCTAACTAAACATAAAAAAAAAAAAAAGATGCAGAGAAATGCCTGGCACAGAATTGGAACTAGCACTCTAGTGCTTGAGATGTTGACAGCATTCAAGCTGATTAATTAACATCAGTAAAGCCCAATGAAAAAGGTTAAAAGAGCACTTTAACATGCAGTGATATTATCATGATCATTAGGATGGCATATTTCTGTCTTTGCTAATGTATCTTCTTTTATCAGCTCAATAAACTGATCCCAGAGTGCAATTTTTCAATTACACTTTCATAAACAGATGGCAGAAGTTTAACAAATTAATGTTTAGAATAATGGTACAGTTATGATACTTGTACTTTTACACTGGTTTGCTTTGAAGCTTTTGATACCAAATCCCAATAATACCAATCTCCTTATATTAGAGTAGTTTTATATTCCTATGTTGCCATATAATGATCTCTGACCTGATTGTTTCAATGTGAAGAGATATGGGTGGCTGTAGGTAGTATGCTTAATTTATTAAATAATCGAGATATTAATCCATTTGTCAAATTTCATAGACATTTTAACAAAAGCTTAACTTCCTTGATGATTACCTTTTTGAGCTAAGACATGCTGTTGCAGGGCAGAAAGGATACTTAAGTGTTATTGCAGAATGTATCTTTTGTTCCTGAATTTTATTCCTAACAAGGACTAAATGATGCCCCATTTATAACATTTTCAATTTGCAGAGTCCACATGTGGCCACATCCTAGGATTGCCAGACACAGTGTACGTTTCAGAAAGCTAAACCTCATAAATCTCCAGAAATTCCTCACATCTATTATGTTTACCTTCTGCTGCTGATGAGCCTGTTGGGCTCTGCACAGAGGAAATTACAAGCGCTCCAGAAGATTTGGCAAGAAGATGTTAAAAGAAACAATGGGGAAAAAAAAGAATTCTTAACTGAAACATCACATCCAGCTTTGGCTACCATTTACATATTTGAGATTACAGCTAGTAAAATGGAAATTCCATTAAAATTGAATAAATTGTTTTCAAAAACCCCTATCTGATTAGTGTTCATTATGCCTGAAATGAAACGTGTTAAGCTACACTCAGCGCAACTTATGCAACTCAGCTGAAGCCTAACACTCATACTGAAATTCAGTCTGCTTATGCACTTCCCTAATTAAGTACAAAGTGCAGTTGTATCTTAGAGCGTTGGGGTTTTTTTCTGTCTATCATTTTCTTGCTTATTTCTATTAATCGATATTACAAAATATCTTCTTTTACTTAATAAATGTTTGGAGACTATTATAACAGCTGCTAACTAGCAAGGAAATGCCAGCAGAAATATTTTATGGTCACATGTTTAAATACCACTGGAAATTTGTTTATAGTTAATGCCAGCTGAAATGCTTATGTTCTAGGCATATTTTGTATAGTGATCAAAAACTAGCTGTTCAGAAATCTCCTCACTTAATCCATGACGAGGACGAAGGCCAAAGAAAATTGAATTAGTTAATCATGGAAAGACAATGAAGTTGCAAGTTTTAATATTTGTTTGCTAAATAAAATAAGTGCTGTTTTGCACATCCACACACATGCATTCTTGCACAATCACAAACAACTCTGAAATAAATACCTGGAGTTTAGAAATGCCATTGAAAAGGACAGAAATCTATCCTGGAATTACCAGTGCAGGTACTGTCTTGATGTGTTCTCCCTCAGAGCAGTGCCCTTCTTTCCTGACTACAGCAGAGGTGGAAGGTCTCAAGCTCTACCTGGGCTACTGATTACCCCGAAGGATGAGGTCACACATGCGGATTTTTTTTGAAAACTTGCATGGAAACAATCTTAAAGAACTAGAAATGTTTGCTCCTATCTCTACCCAAAGGGATGAAATCACAGCAAGTCCTTCTAACAAAGGAAAAGTGGAGAAATACTTTGGATTATCTACGAACTGTATGACTGTACGCCCTCCAAAAGCAAGTCATAAGAGAGAGCTATCAGGTTTTGGAAACTAAACAAAAGTCTGCTCTTAATCTGGTGTATTAACCAGATTCATAATCTTAGAGTATTCCTGCTTTTAAATCAACCAGGACAAGTCCATCTGGATAGTGGTACAGAAATATACTGTAAACTGATAACCTGTGATACTGAAAACCAAAATATTTACCAA